>BQNB010051119.1:0-41164 GCA_026074375.1 Tanacetum coccineum
ATTTATGGATTTGATGAATAGAGTTTGTAGGCCTTATCTTGATAAGTTTATGATAGTGTTTATAGACAATATCTTAATCTACTCTAAGACTCAAGAGGAGCATGTAGAACACTTAAGGTTAGTCTTGAATTGCTCAAAAAGGAGAAACTGTATGCTAAGTTTTCTAAGTGTGAATTCTGGCTAAGAGAAGTGCAGTTTCTTGAGCATGTGATAAATGGAAATGGGATTCATGTAGACCCAAGTAAGATTGAAGCTGTTAGGAATTGGAAAGCCCCTAGAACTCCGACTAAGGTTCGTTCGTTCTTAGGATTGGCTGGGTATTACCATAGGTTCAATGAGTACTTTTTTAAGATAGCTAAGTCTCTTACTATCTTGACTTAGAAGTGTAAGACTTTCGATTGGGGTAAGAAACATGAATTGGCATTTCAAACCTTGAAGGATAAGTTATGTAATGCGCCTGTTCTAGCTCTCCTCGGTGGACCGGAAGACTTTGTGGTATATTGTGATGCGTCTGAGGTAGGACTAGGCTGTGTGTTAATGGAAAGAGGTAAAGTGATAACTTATGCGTCTAGGCAGTTAAAAATTCATGAGAAGAATTATACTACCCATGATTTGGAGTTGGGTGAGGTCGTGTTTGTACTTAAGATCTGGAGATATTATCTGTATGACACAAAGAGTGTTATCTATATGGATCATAAAAGTCTTCAGCATATCTTTAGTCAGAAGGAGTTGAATATGCGACAGCGTCGCTGGATAGAGTTGTTTTGTGATTATGACTGTGAAATTCGCTACCATCCTGGTAAGGCGAATGTGGTGGTTGATGCCCTAAGTAGGAAGGAAAGAGTAAAGCCTAAAAGAGTTAGAGCTATGAATATGATCCTTCAATCGAGTATCAAGAATAGGATACTGGCGGCTCAGAAGGAGGCTGTGGATGAGTCTGCAGGATTGTAGAAAGGTTTGGATGAAATGATAGAATAGAGAAGTGATGGAACTTTGTATTACCTGGATTGAATATGGGTACCTTTGAAGGGTGAGGTAAGAACCCTGATAATGGATGAAGCCCATAAGTCAAAGTACTCTATACACCCAGGAGCTGATAAGATGTATTATGATTTAAGAGATAGGTATTGGTGGCCTGGAATGAAAAAGGATATATCTGAGTATGTTAGTAAGTGTTTGACTTGTTTAAAGGTTAAGGCTGAGCATCAAACGCCATCTGGCTTGCTCCAGCAACTTGAGATTCCCGTATAGAAATAGGAAGGGATAGCTATGAATTTTGTGACTAAGTTGCCTAGGACTAGTTGTGGGCATGACACAATCGGGGTCATTGTGGATCGTTTGACTAAGTCTGCTCATTTTCTACCTATGCGTGAGGATTATAAGATGGAAAGGTTGGCTAGATTGTATTTGAATGAGATAGTTGCTAAACATGGTGTGCCGATCTCGATTATATCGGATCGTGATAGTCGTTTTACATCAAGGTTTTGGCAGTCAATGCAAGAGGCATTAGAAACTCGTTTAGACATGAGTTCGAGTTTCACCATCTGATGATGGTCAGAGAGTGATGTACTATTTAGACTTTGGAAGACATGCTTAGAGCGTGCGTCCTAGACTTGAAGGAAGGTTGGGATGTTCATCTTCCATTGGTTGAGTTTTCGTATAACAATAGTTATCATTCTAGTGTGAGATGTGCTCCGTTTGAGGCATTGTATGGTAGAAAGTGTCGTTCGCTAATTATGTGGGCTGAGGTTGGAGAAGGTCAGTTGATAGGACCTGAGTTAGTGCAAGATACTACTGAGAAGATCTCGCAGATTAAGGATAGACTTAAGGGTTGCGCGTGATCGTCAGAAAAGTTATGCTGATAAGAGGAGGAAGCCTCTAAAGTTTAGTGTAGGTGACTATGTCTTGCTCAAAGTATCGCCTTGGGAATGGTATGGTACGCTTTGGGAGATAAGGGAAGTTAGCACCTAGATTTGTTGGACCTTTTGAGATTATCGAAAAGGTAGGCCCTGTGGCCTATCGGTTAGATTTTCCTGAGGAATTGAATGGTGTTCATGACACGTTCCACGTGTCGAACCTTAAGAAGTGTTTGGCTGATCCAACACTGCAAGTGCCTTTGGATGAGATTTGAGTTGATGCTAAGTTGAATTTTGTGAAACAGAGCGGGCCCCCCCTGTGGAAATTTGGGAATGCGGAGGTTTAAGAAGTTGAAACGTATTGGAATTGCCATCGTCAAGGTTCGGTGGGAATTCGAAACGTGGCCAGAATTCATATGGGAACATGAAGATTAGATGAAATTGAAGTACCCGCTTTTGTTTAGTGATGTTAGTAGTTGAATTTCGGGTCAAAATTCTTTTAAGGGGGGTAGAATGTAACCTTTGCCCTTTTTGTGTTCTGAATATTTCATTTTTAGTCCTTTGACTATTTGACGTTTGTCAGTTTATTCAGATTTTTGTACCGTGTTGACGGTGGTGATTTTATGAGAATTGTGATGAATGGTGGTTTATTATGATTAATAATCCCTTTTGGAAGGTATTATTGTGTTATTTGTATTCCGGGTGGTTTGACCCGTGAATTTTAAGAAATGCCAAAAAACGAGTCTGACACGTCCGTTAATGTCCAAATGAGTTTTGAAAGGGTTTAAAGTGAAAATATGTCGTGTGAATACTCTAGGTTAATGAAAAAGTATTTTTAAAGTGAATAAAAATGCTAATTAACTTTGGGGTAAATTTTACGGTTGAGTTTTACGAGTATTTAAGTGATCCCGACACGAAAAGAAAGACCCGAGGCCTCCTTGGATGCCATAGCCGGTCATGGGTGATTAAGGGGACAAGGTGGCTTAATTTTAGCTAATGTGTCCTAAGGGTGTACAAATATATTCTTCCTATAGAATCTTTCATTCATTATCCATTTTCTAAAAACACAACATAAGTGTGTGTGGGTGTGTGTGTGTGTCGATGTGATGTGTGTGTTGTGTAGTGTGTGTGTGCGTGCTTGCTACGTCCGCCACCTACCAAACAAACAATCCACCATAAAAATTTCTATCTTTGATTGAGAACGTGATATTCCGGGTTGATACGAGTATTTGGGTGTTCATTAAAACAACGTTTGGATTCTCCGGTTCGTGTCAAAATATACATTTTTTGAAGATTTTCTTGTAAGTTTCCAAATTTAAATTTCGTTTGTCCTTTTGGGTTTATTTTGATGCATAAATGTTGGTTGTACAAGTTGATCGTTGTGAAATTTGATTTTTAGAAACGAAACGAAAGAAAAGGGTGTGTTTGGTTCGTGTAATAAAAGAAAGAAAAAGAGGGATTTTGTAGTTTTGATGTTGTGGTCGTGATGGTTGAATAATATATGTTGCTAAATAACTTATTTTTGATAAGTAGATTATATGGCTTATTCAGGGTTATTTTAAAGCTATTTCTTGGCTTATTTGGGCTTATATGCCAGGTATGGTTTCCTAAAATCACTAGGAAAGTGATTTTTTTTTGTGTTATGGCGTATGTTGTAGATTATTTTTAAGTCTTATGGTAGTAACCAAATGCGATACGTAGCTTATTAGCTTATTTTCAAGCTTATACGTATTTTTGAGCTATTGGACTCACAGCCCATTAAGCCCATTTAAGTCGCGGCTTAATGGAGGGGCTTATTGTGGTCCGGATTATTTTCTACATATTATATATGTAAATGGACCTTGATTTTGGACTTGCATAGTATTTTGGACTTATAAATGTCCTAATGGACCCTTGTTGGCCTTAAGGTCCAATAAGCGATATTTAGTCGTTATGAGAGTTTTGTCGGACTTTTGAAAGTGGAAATATATTTATGAAGTGATATTGAACGGTATTTTGGGAAAAACGTTTTAGTAAACGTTAAAGATTGAGATTTTGGAATTCTGTCAAAAAGTGTCGAATTTGTGAAAATTGTTAAAAATGAGGTTTGAAACCTTGGAAAAGGTTGTATAAACGTACGGGTCATGTCGAAATTTCGTAAAAAGTTTATACTTAAATTTTTTCCTAAAAACATGATTTTTGATTTTAAATAATAAAATATTATTTAATTATTTTATTTATTTACTAAATTCACTAAAAGACGAAAAATGTAATTTTTCTCGAAACTTCTCTAATGTGTTTATTATGAGTAAACGTTTTATTTTCAATCGTAATATGATTATTTTGTAGTGACTAAGGTTACCGAACGGACTAGTCGAGATATATTTATAATTATTAATTATAAATATTTATTTATATTACTTATCTATTTTCTCTAAATAGTATAAGTATGTATTATCGAGTAATGAGATTGATATGATTGTTGGGATATGTCGTCAACCATCACACCACTAATTTTTTTTTGGTAATTGTACAACGCATCTAAACTCTATGCATCAAACGTGAAGATTGTTTTGGAAATGGATGATTAAATTAGGACATTAACTGGACTAGGTTGTGTGCATGTGTCGTTGCATTTGCTTGTGTGATTGAGATTTGGTTGCTAAAGACTTGCTTGAGGTGAGTTCTCGTAGCCCCACTTTTTACTGTTTTTCCGTTGGGGGAAAATGATACTCAAATGTGTTTCGAAATGTTTTGAATTGATCTATGTGAAATGTGGTTTTTGTTTTTGGGACAAGATATGTGCTTATGACTGCTATGTGAATATTATGTGTTGTATGATTGTTTGGAGTGGATGGGTACGCCTACCCAGTATGTGTGTAATTATTAGAGCGGATGGGTACACCTACCCAGGTTTGTGTGTGGTCCTGCCCTAATTTTAGTGCTCCAACTGATAGGCCTTTTAGGTGCGTAAGTGACATATGGTTATTGATTAGCGATGATGCTAAGGTTGTTTGCATATATTCACTGTCATATAGCACTATTGTTCACTGTTGAAATATTGACATAACTTTTGGGTTTAAGGTCAAACCTACGAGCTCACCAACATTATTGTTGATGTTTTCGAGTATCATTTTCAGGTGAAGTAAAAGAAGAATAGTTTGGTGATTGTGATAGCAGACTTAGAAGTATCCCGAGTGGATTTTCATGTGAAGTCTTGCTTGCTTGTTGTTTGATTCTAGTATTTGGATGTTTTGGATTAAGTTTGGATTTTGGACCCCTGTGTGGGCAGTTGAATAATTGTAAGAGATTGTGGATTTTAGTTGCGATTTGGGACATCACTCAAGTTTGTTTGAGGTTGATGGTCTTCATAGCACTTGAAGTTTATGCAATGTAGTTATCTCTATTTTGTATCTTGTGTTATGATTGATCATTATGTTGCATTCCTAAGTTTTCGCCTTTGTCGGGGTGTGACAATAATACTATATTGGGGGGGACTGATGAGGTGTCATTTTATACAGTTTTCGAGGTCATTTAACCTCCCCAAATCATGTAATTTTGCCTAAATTAGGTACTAAATTATTCCTTTTTGTGTTTTTAGCACTTGGATGGCTTTTGGAGGAAATACACGTGACTTGGGATCAATTGGAGAAGAAACAAACAAGACTACAACTCTACATGGAGACGGCGTCGCAATTCCTAGCAACGACGTCATATCATGCAAGAGACGACGTCAGGATTTCCAAGACAGCGTCAGAACGTAACCGCCTCGAAAGAAACCCTAGAAGATTCAGCGGAGCGACGGTGTCAGAAACCCTGCGACGCTGTCGCGCTCAAAAACCTATATATACATACTCGTTTTAGGGTTTTTAGTGTGTAACTTTTGGGAACCAAACCCTAATATTAGAATACGATTATAGCTGCTCTTTAGGGTGTTTTAAGGGTGTCAAAACCCCTTCGTAACACCCTTATTTACGTGCTTTTATCAAGTGAGATATCCTATCTTTTATCATTCAATAAGACCATGTGTTACATGATTGATTCTTGTTCTTCACTTCCTTTTAACATGCTAGGCTAGATCCTTTTTGAATTTACTTATGATTGCATGAAACTTAGTTTGTAGATCCTTTTAATGTTGCTTTTTGTGACGGATGTGCACGTTAGGCTTTAGAAAGCTAGCCATAAGATATTAAATTGGCATAGACCTCTAGGGAAACGCGAGTGTGTAGAAAGGATATCATCGGTAACAGTCTTCATACTACCTTACCCCTAATATGTTTGATCCCACTTAAGTGTTTTAAATGCATGTAATGTACTCTTAGGGGCCTTGTAATAGTCTTCATACTACCTTACTTGTGCGTTGCCTTAACGAAATATTACGTAGACGGCGGGTTCGTGTAATTCGTTCATGACTTAGGAAATACTTACACAGATCATCACAAGTGTGACAAAGCAACATAATTTGGAGAAGCAAACTAGGGAGTAGTGCATGATTAAGTACATACGTTTATTTATCATATAGTTATCACCAAAGTAGTTTAGATTTATATTTTGTTTAATTAAGTAAAACCAAACCAATCTCTCAAGCCAACGATTTTTACCTGCTTTTATAAAAATATAAAAAGACAAAAAGAATTTTCTTTCAACCCTTTAGACCTTTGTTAAATTCTGTTCGAGCCTTCCCAACCTATCCCCTAGAGAACGATAACAACTCCTGAGTCTTGCCTATACTACAATACAATGGTTAGGTACACTGCCTAGGGAGTTGTAAAACTTAGTGTGTTTATAACAACCGCACATCAAGTTTTTGAAATCGCTGCGTAGGGAATAGTTAGGTTTTGAATTTTATCTAGCTTCGGTCTACTCACTAAATTCCTTTCTAGTGAGATTTTAATTTTTGTCACATTATCTTTCTTGTAGCCTATCTTTTTCTTGTGTGTTTGTTTTATGATTTCCATTTGACTATTTCATTCTTCGTTATGGAGAATGCGAATCAATTTGTACTCGTCCCACCAAACGGACTCTACATTAGGATCACTCAAGAGCTTAATTAGCTCCACGCAATCTCAAAAATGATAGACTCCCACCTTAGGCAACCGTTGAATGATTTTATAAACTCACATGATATAATTTAAATTCATGACTTTGAGTCCGATGATGGATCGGTAGATACACCCCTTGTTTCTCCCTTCTTAGATTCGGATGATGAGTCAGATGATGGTGAAGTCCTTAATGAGTTAGATGAGTATGGGAATGCGGGATTTTTTTTACCGTAATAGGGTAATTAACAGTTTCAATGGAGAAGATCTTGCATTCCTTTGCATGATAGGTTTCAAGAAATTTGTCGCTTATTTCGACCCCTTTTTGCCAATGAACGTTATTACGCGTAAGGCTTATAACACTATAATGGTAGAAGGATTCAAAAGCACGGGAAGGAACTTGGTTGCCGTCATTAAGGATGTTTACGTGTTTGTTTGAAGTTTCACTTATGTCACGGATTTTGTTGTGTTAGAAGATATAGGAGAGTTGATTGTGAGCGACTTAGCAGATGCTGTGATGGGAATACCCTTTAGAGTTGTTACATAATTAGAATACGATTGTGCTAAGGGTTTAATATCATTCAGTGGGACTTTTACTTACATCTTTCGGATGCCTCGCATGATACCTAGGCTTAAGAACTTTAATTGGAGTAAGGTCCCACCCATTTTAGAACTCAGCCAACAAGATTTGATGAGCGGACATAGGTACTCCGACGAGAAAAATAAGTTCATGTATAAGAATTGCTTAAACCTATGTCCTGATTACCAAGTTGACGAGGATATGAAAGAATGGCTCATCCGAGGCCATGTGAGCATCGACGGAGTCACGTAAGGACGTGTGACTCCGAGTCTAGCTAAAAGACTCGTTAAATAAAAAAAAAGCGCTTGTTGGGAGGCAACCTAATTTCTTTAACGACCACTTTTTCAACATATGGATCCCTTTTTTCTTTTTACCCCCCCCCCCCACAAAAAAAATAGTGTTATCGTTACTATCACCCAACTTGACTTAAGTGTAGGAAACCCTCTCCTTTGTCTGTTTAAATAGGGTATTAGCAGTCAGGCTCGTGACTCGAACAAAAACAAGCGCTTCTCGGGAGGCAACCCGGGCATATATCTCATACACTTTTCTTTAAAATTCCATTCATTTTAAGAGTGTCTTGTGTGTTTTAATTCTTGTGCATTTATTTTTATATGTTTGGAATATGTGATCATGCTTTGTTTTGTATTTAACCTCGTCTTAATTGCAATCAAAGGTATTTCTTAAAAGTATTTCAAAGAAAAAAACAGGTTTCTAAGAACCATTTCAAGCATATTAAATAAATTGTTTAGATTAATTCGCGTCTTGTGTCAGTTTCGAGTCATATGATTGTAATGATTAATCTCACGTTTTATGCAGTATTTTCTTTAGGAAATAACTAATAGAGTTATGTGCAGAAATGTTTTCCAAGAAAACAAATGTGAATTTTTCACAGTGTCTAGAGACGGCGTCAGGATTTTTCCTAATGGCGTCACGTCTCCAGACTTGTGAAAAATTCGAATTTTTCTATTATTTTCGAAAAAACTTATTTTGTACAATTTCCAATTTTGTAATTTCCCTAAAAACCTATAGAAACCTGTGATTTTCATCCTATCTTTACTGCTTTTATAGAGTCAACCCTAAAGTTTCGTTGTATATATCATTATCCCGTCGGTTTTACGTCAAGTGTAGTTGTCTTTGTCTTTGATTTATAGGTTTTATTTAATGAGAATAAGCTTGGAAATTCTTAGGAAGTTTCATTGGATGATTTTTAGATGATGATTTAACCAGTTATATCATGTTTCTTCTCCATTATTGAGCAAACCGGGGGAGTGCTAGTTTTTCTCGACTCTTTTCTTTTCCCTTTATTCGTTTACAGGTACTTTTAAGAACATTGGGGACAATGTTCAAAAGAAGTGTAGGGGGAAATAAGCATTAGAAACTATTCCTTCAATTTCCATTTGCTTTGTCCTTAAAATGATGTGTAATATACTGAAGCATAGCGCAGCAGGTAATTTTAACCCAATTTAAAATTTTTTTATGACACACACCGACGAAAACCGAGTATTATTAGCGTCTCATGGATATGAATTATATGAATAGCTTAAAAACCCTCAAAATTCCACCCTAAAAATGTGAGGTTCGCCTTTATATCTTTAGGAATCCATGTATCCATTTTTGATACCTAAGATAATAATGAAGTTTAGTAAGTTTTCCGGCAAAAACTGGTTTTATAGTAATCTGGTCAGACCTAGTCAAAGATGTTTTTGTCCCTTTTTGGTTCTGATTCGGGAAAAATTTATAAAAGACGTTTTGTAGAACTCGACTTTACGCAAAAATGTAGTACTCGCTCGTTCCGTGAATCTTTATAACGAAGAAGTTATGGTATTTATAAAACTGGACCAGAATGTATATTATTATAAAATAGTGTGTTGTTTGGATTTTAAAAAGAGGTTTTCGAGTCCGTTTGAGTTATAAAAACCTTAAGAAATATTATAGTATATTGTATATATATTATTTAGCGCGTCGTAAACTTTTAAAAATATTATTTAGTAAGCGAGATAAGATATATTATAATTGGTTACTGAAATATAATAGTAGAGTATATAATAACGGATAAAAATGGTGAATTAGATGTAAACGTTATTTTGATTTATAAAACTAAAACGCAAACTATTAGGTGGTGATATAATGTTATAAAAACATGTTGTATCATTTCATTTCGCTTGCATAGATTCTAAGCAGACCCATATTTAATTAGGTTGCATTCAGAACATATTGTGACATTTCCCTTTGATTGATTTTCTTGAAACCAATACTGTTACCCTCAAAATATTAAGTCGAACAAGGAAACTCGGTCTTTATTTATTAGTCGTTGTAATTGGCTAGAAAGGGAGTCGGAAACAACACTACACCTAGGCGTCACCCTAGGTTAGTAAGAAACTATAAATACCCTTCTCCATCCCATGGAGAGGGTGTTGGTCTCATTTTGTATTTTTCATAAGGTAATCAACCATCTCATTTTTCTCTCTAGTTTCTCTCTCTAAAATTATTTCATTCTTCTATCTCTTTTCTTATGGTTTCTTATCATTGATTCATACCTATTTGTATGGAAGTGAAATGATATAGTTGAGGTACCGACATTTGGTATCAAGAGCCAAGGGGTTACCGATTTGTGTTCGTGTGGTTTAGCATTTTTTTTTGTTCGAATTTTTTTTTCTTTTAAAAGTGATTTTAATCTTTCTTTCCATTCAAGGTTTTATCTTGTCTAAGGATTATAAGGTATTAAGATTCATTTTCAAATTTGTTAGCTTTGATTTTTTGTGTTTTATCATTCTCGGTAAAACTGTTAGTTTAAAAGAGGACACCGAGTTTGTTATTTAGATAAAATAATACACCGAATTAGAGTATTTATTCCGAATTTGGAAAAGGAGAACATGAATTGAGGCCTAGCTCAGTTGGCTTGTGTGGGTACATTAATATCTCACATTAAAGGTCTTGTGTTCGATATCGAGTTTGTGATTACCGAATTTTATATTACCGAATTTGTGTACTTTATTCCAAATTTGCTTAGAATTTGCAAAAAAATGTGTTTTAGGATTTCAGTTCATTCTCGGTAATTCGCATAAGCGTTGTAATAGTGCACACATTTTTGGTTTTATCGAAAAGTGTGTTCTAGGATTTCATTTCATTCTCGGAAGTTAGCGTAAAGGTTGTAATAGCTACACAATTTCTCGGTTTCATCGAGTTTTGTGTTAGGAGTATTATTATCGGATTTTGTAATAGGCACATTGTTAGAAAATTTCCATTTTGTAACTTGTCGAATTTGCTACGACGACTTGTCCGAGAAATTTGTCCGACAAATTCTACCGAGTTTGCTTTGTTACCGAGTTTGTTACCTAGTTTATTACCGAATTTGCTTTACCGATTTTGTTACCAAATTTGTTACCAAATTTGGTACCGGATTTGTTTAATCAAATTTGTAAATCGAACCTGTAACATCAAGACAAAACCACAACACAACTTTATCATCTTAAGATCCTACATATCCTTTTCACTTCATTAATTTTTTAAGTTAATGGAAAAAAAAAAAAAAAAAAAAATAATACGGGGAAAAGATACTTCATCTTCGTGTTCTAATTCGGAAGAACAACAAATGCAACAAATTCAAGACAAAGCAAAAAAAAGAGTTGCATGGTATCTTTTCGACAACTTCATTCATACCTCAAGCTCTTTCTAAATCGACTAATAGAAAACTCGCACCGAGTCTGGTTCAAAGTGCTTTGCGACACTCTTTGGTCAAGAGTTATAGAGACTTTCTACGGGCACAATGTTCCTTTACGTGGTATAATTAAAAAAAAAACAACTTGACAAAGAAGAATTTCAGAGATGGATCATGTGCTTCTCTTAAAATTACTCGAGACACAGTTTTAGATGTTCATCAAGTCACAGATGTATTTGGATGATGAATTTGTTGTAAATGACAGCACTCTTTCTCCAATACACTCAACTTGTGATTCCAAAATTCCTTGACACACTGATCCAACAATGGGAATTGTTAAGAAGTCGATTGATGAAAGAGAAAAGATTAAAGAAGAGTAGAGTAGTTGGGTGTATGAAAGGACCAAATGCAGACAAACAGAGGATAAGGTTGATTCGATGTAAAAGCAATTTGGATGCTAGTTTGGTTGATAAGAAAGCGTGGGACGCCTTAAAAGAGCAAGATACAAGTAGCAGATCAGGGAATGATGCACATGCTGATGATGCAGATATCAGACCCATATATGATGAAGAGCCAATGGCTGAGGTACAAATGACTACTAAAATCAATGTCTTTGCTATAGGACAATAGCATACTAAGCAACCTGAATTCAATAATGAAGGAGAGGTTGACCAGAATGCGAACAATGTCATGAACATGTCCTTTGCTTCGCTTCATTAGATGATAACCAGACAATGAACTCTCAATTATCTCTTGAATAAGAAATATTCATCTCAAAAAGACAGTTGCCTAATTTTAAAAAGATTTTTTAAGATGGAAGCATATTTGTGGTTAAATCTGACTTACAATATCAAATCAGCTTTAAAAGAGGGCAACATTGGTCAATTTTCGAAAGTAAAAAAGATTGAAGCCAAGGTTAACATGACATGGATGTAATTGTAACATAAAACATCGAATTGGAACATAAAGTGGAAGTTTTACTAAAGAAATTAGACTTTGAAAAGGCATTACAAAGAACTGTATGATTTATTAAAGACACGAGAGCTAGAACCAATTCTTTGATTGCAAATGATGATAAATTCAAAGCTCAACTTCAGGAAAAAGGGTTTGCAATTACAGCATTAAAAAATGAGTTAAGGAAATTAAAAGGAAATAGTATGAATACTAAGTTTGCAAAATCGTCAATCTTAGGGAAACCGGCTTTACAACCATGTAGAAACCAATCAGTTGTTAGACAACCGACTGCGTTTAAGTCTGAACGACTGAGATTTTTAAAGCAACGGTTTGCCTCCTGAGTTGATGTCAATAACGATTTGTCAAAACCAGTCACTACACATTATTTGCCTAAGGAAAGAGAATCTGCTGTTGCAAAACCTCGTCACATGATTGCACCTGGCTCATCTAGGTATAGCTCAAATGACATGGTTCATAATCACTACCTAGAGGAAGCTAAGAAAAAGATGTTGGGAATTAAACACTTCAGAGTTAGTACTGCCAAGGGATGAGTTAGTACTGCTAAGCCAACAGTTAGTACTGCTAGAAGAAAACAGTTAGTACTGCTCAAGATTTTACAATGCAGTACTAAATCAGTCAGTTAATATTGCTAGAGTAAGTTAGTACTGCCTGTACTAACTTAAGACTATTGAAGAACTTACTACTGCTGGTTATAGAGTTACTACTGCTGGTTCAAGATTACTGTTGTTGGTGAGAAAGTTAATGCTGCTGAAAGTCTTCTTGTTGTTTCAACTGAAGTTAATGCTAATTGACTGAAGTTAATGCTGATTAGTCAAACAGAAGACTGAAGATTAATGATGATTGAAGAGATTAATGTTGATTGAGAATTTGACTAAATACTTAGGAAAGTATTTAATATTTAGTCATTGTATTTAATATATTTGACTAAATATTTAGGAAAGTATTGTAAGCTCATTAGGACTCCTTGGTGTATAAAAGGAGATCCTAGGGCATCTAGTTTATCATCTCATATATCTCATACATCTCATACATCTCATTCATCTCATTATCATACACATATGCTTAAGAGATAGAGATACATCTTAGAGAAAGAAGATATAGCTTCAAGGTTTGTAACCCTAGTACTAATCAAGAGTACTCGTATTATCATTAATAATATTGAAGCAGTTTGTGTTTTGTTCATTGTTCTTTGTTTAGTACTGTTTCATTGATATATACTTCTAGAGTATTGAAGTGTAGATTCCGCATACACTTTGATATACACACAAAGTTTCTACCATTGTTATTTTGGATTCATCCAAGGTAACATACTCTTTACAAGGTAAAGAATCGATCAAGGCGTGGGATCAACAAGTGGTATCAGAGCCTGTGCTTTGAGAAACTTTGATCTAGAAGATATCATCAAGAAGAAATCATTTACTCACAAGGAAGAGATGGCTCCTATGGCTTCTTCAGACCCTGAGGTAAAAACTTGTTCAAAAACCTGTCTGAAAAACTATGAAGCTCTAAAGAAACAGTATGATGATTTGCTTGTTAAATTAAGTGATACTGGTTTTAAAGCAGCTACATACAAAAGAGGTTTAGCAACTTTAGAAGGTCAAATTGTTAAATATAGAGAACATGAAGTTCTTTTCTCTGAGGAAATTGCTTTACTTAAAAGAAGTGTAGGTAGCAAAGAATATCAGATGGGATTACTTAGGGATGAACTTGAAAAGGTTAAACAAGAAAAGGAGGGGTTTGAGTTTAAGATTGCAAAATTTGATAAATCTGCAAAAGACTTAGAACAGTTGTTAGGATGTCAGATAACTGACAAGAGCAAAAAGGGTTTATGCCTCATTCAATGAAGTAGAGATTATTGCTCTTAAGTCTTATATAGAGAAACTTAAGAAAGAAAAAGAGGATAATTAGCTTAAAATTAACAACTATGATAATGCCACTAAGAGTTTGGATAAAGTGATAGGAAGTCAACTAGTAGATAACAATAAAAAGGGTTTGGGGTACAATGCTGTTTCACCTCCACCTACAGGTTTATTTGCACCTCCTATCATTGATTTGTCTCACTCTGGCATTGAGAAGTTTAAAGAGCCTGAATTTGAAGGCTATGGTGTCAAGGTTGATAAGTGTGTAAGTGAAACATCCCCTAAAGAGATTAAGAAAACACCAGATGCCCTAATTATTGAGGATTGGGTGTCAGATGATGAGGAACAAGATGAGTCTAAGCCTAAATCAGAAAAGAAAACTGTTATTCCTACTGTTAAAAAGAAAGAATTTGTTAAAGCTAAACAAGATGATAAAACAGTTAGGAATACAGTTAAATATGCAGAGATGTATAGATCACAAAAACCTAGAGGGAATCAAAGGAATTGGAATAATCTTAAATCCCAACAGCTAGGAAATGAGTTTGTGATGAACAATAAAGCTTGTTTTGCTTGTGGAAGCTTTAACCATCTGATAAAAGATTGTAAAAGGAAGGTACAAAAACCTATATGGAACAATGCTAGAAGGGTAAATCATCATAATTCTCATAGAATGTCTTACCCTCATCCAAAAAGAAACTTTGTTCCAAAAGCAGTCTTAATGAAAACTGGGATGAGACCAGTTAATGCTGCTAAGCCAAAGGCTGCATATAATGCTGTCAAGAGGAATAGGTTTAATGCTGTTAAAGCATCAGCATGTTGGGTCTGGATGCCAAAGAACAGAGTGGTAGATCATGTATCCAAAAACATCAGTGCATCAGTTACTTTGAAAAGATTGGATTACATTGATGCACAAGGAAGATTCAAGTCTGTGATGGCTTGGGTTCCCATAAGAAGATGATTTGGAGGATCCTTCCAAACAGGGGAGGATATGAAAAATGCTCATATTAATGAAGATCACTTTTGTTCAGATGGATGCACAGGCTCAGGGGAGGCAAGAGTGCAGCAAAGAAAAAGAAGAATCCAGAGAAGAGTGCAGCAAAAGCAGAAAGACCAAGAAGATGAAGTGTTTGGAAGAATCCTCTCAGCAAAGAAAATGAAGGTTTAATTCAAGAAACTTGATGATTTGGAGGTAAATCACAAGTTTAGGGGAGGATTGTTGGGAATTAAACACTTCAGAGTTAGTACTGCTAAGCTAAGAGTTAGTACTGCCAAGCCAACAGTTAGTACTGTTAGAAGAAAATAGTTAGTACTGCTCAAGATTACAACTGTCAGTACTAAACTAGTCAGTTAGTACTGCTAGAGTAAGTTAGTACTGTTAGTACTAACTTAAGGCTGTTGAAGAACTTAGTACTGCTAGTGTATAAGTTAGTGCTGCTGATGGAAGATTAATGCTGCTGAAGAGTTAAAGCTGCTGCAAAGATAAGAGTGATTCAAGTCAAAGCTGTTGAAGAGACTACAGCTGTGTGAAGAGATAAGTATGAGTTATTTTAGGAAAAGATTATTGATTGATAGAAAAGATCTTGTATATCTTTTAGTATGGTAAGTTAGTAATTGTAGTTTGACTATGACTCCTTGTGTCTATAAAAGGAGATCATAAGTCATAGAGAAAGATAGACAATCACAATACTTCTCATACACATCTCTTAGATTCATAGCTTCAAGGTTGTAAACCCTAGTACTAAGATAGAGTACTCGTATTATTATCATTAATAATATTGAAGCTTGTTGGTTACATTGTTCTTCCTACTACATCATTATTACTGTTTCATTGGTATTCTTCTTAGTGGTATAAACTAGATTCCGCATAGTTTATATCATATACACAAAGCTTCACACTTAGTACCTTTGGATTTATCTAAGGATACTAAACCTTATATCTAACTAAGGAGTTAAAGATCCATTCAATTAGAACCTACAAGTGGTATCAGAGCCTCGTGGCTCTCGATCTAGGATCTACGAGGTTTGTTGATGTCGTGCTATGAAGGAAAAAGAAGGTATGATTTTTTTGGTGTATTGGTGATTTTAGAGAATGAAAACATGATTGTTGGTACACGACATCAAGATGATAGGAATTCGGCAAAATTAGGGTTTTTGGTTTCTCTGCTCATGATCTGATTCGGTGAAAATTAGGGTTTTCAAACCCTAATTCGGTAAATAAGCGACAACAACAGGTTTGAAGGGTTTGCACATCATGTAAACCAAGAAGACTCAAGTTTCTGAGTATTAACTTATATCAACATAAGGTATGGTGTTTATGGCTTCAAGCAACATTGATACTTTATGCGGCTAGCCTTATAAACTCTGCTGATGTTAAAAGCAACTTAATACTACCAACAAGGTCATGGTAACATTAATATTGCTAGTTTACGCATTTGTGCTGCTCACTATACTTTTAGTACTGCTTGTACATTATTTGTGTTGTTAGTACTGGTGGAATGGGAATGTTTCTGAAGTATAACAGCAGATATGCGTATGGTTCTTGAATTAATAAGTACAGCAGTGTGTACATGTTATGGTTTATGGGATGCATGGTTTTGAAAGCAGGTTTAGTACTGCTCGCTATATTTGGTTTGTACTGGTGCAGTTTGTTTCAGTTTCTTCTGTTGCTATGAAACGTGTTAAATAATGATATATGTATATGGGCCTTATGGATTAATTATATGCTGTTTGGACGTGGGGATAATACTTGTTTATGGGTTGCGTGAATTGTGGCAGTAATTTTAGTATGATGCGAGTATTATGGAAAAGATGTTAGTGGTTTATAGCAGGTATTATGGCAAAAGTTAATCACAGCATGTTTTGATTTTATAGGATATGATACGTGATTGGTATGTGAATCCTTGATTTTTAAGGATTGGATTGCATATCCATAACTGTTCCCGAATATGTTGGTGTGTATTCGTGGTAATGTTGACTTTAAAGATTACTACTACTCTTTGTTTATTTTAATACTACCAACTTTACCCATTTAATACTGATAAGATTATTTACTACTGCCAAGTTGATACTTTATGCGGCTCACATGTAATTTAGTACTGCTAAAGTTAGTGACAAATCAGCAACAGTGTAGTGCCAAATATTCTGTCGCTAACCGCTTTGGGAGGAAAGAGAACCAGTTTAGTGACAGATTCGCAACAGATCAGTAACAGTTCAGTGACAGTTTAGTGACAGCTTTCTGACAGAAAAAGCATTGCTAATTGGTTTGAATGTTAATACTGCTAGCGTTACTCCATTTGTACTGCTGGGTTAAATGGTTAATGCTGCTAGGTCCGATATTGGACAACAGATATTTTTGGATCTCGGACAGAACTATTGTTCACAATAGTTTATTCTTATTAATTATATGGTTCGTTTTGGAGATTATTTAAACATGTGATTACGAAGACAATTGTATATTGCTTATTTGATGTTGTAGTAGAGTTTCACATGTTTGTGTTTTATCATATCTCAAATGGCTTACAACATTTGGAGGTAACTTGTTCGTGCTTACAACGGTGTGACGAAGACTTGTCAAAATCTAGCAAAGGTGTGTGATTTTTCTTATGGTGCTCAATGCTCACATTTGCTATCACTTAGTATGTGTCTCATAGAAGATGAGGTTTTTGTCAAGAGGTTGCGGTCTACTTATATTTCACAGATTTATTTATAAGTTCGACGTCACGTGGATAGTGCAAGACATAAGACACAAGTTTGGGAGATTCTACTTCTTCATCAAATTCGTTATACTCAGTTTTCTTCATCAGTAATCACTACATAGAGCCTACAGAGTTCGAGATTCAAGAGATGGTAAACATATTGGTTTTAGGGGAAGCTTATTGATTAAATGTTTAACCATCTACATGCACCACTTGAGGGGAAGTGTTTACAAGTTGCATATCTACAAGAAGACCCCTATTAGATGATTACAAAAAGGGGAAGAAGACTACAAGAGATATGGTTTGCAGCTTATTATGTGTGGTGGCATGTTCAAGAAGATCTTAAGTCAAGGGGAAGCATTGAAGATTGTTTCATTCATGAAGATTGTTTTGTAATATCAAAAAGGGGAAGATTGTTGGGATCTCAGAGTTGATGATTACAAAATTACATATGCATAAATGAAGACGAATGAAACAATAAGGGATTAATATGACACTTTGGTATTCTACATATGGAAGAATTAAAAGCTGGAAGATTTCCATGAAGATAAGCATTGAAAAGTCAAAGAATATCAAAGATAAAGGAAGGTTTTAATTAGTTTTAATTAGCTTCCTAAATACAAATTAAGTTAGCTTCCTATGTAAGCTAGGTTTTCTTGTAAACCCTCTATATAAAGGGTCATAGGCGTCTGGTTTTAGATATCCATCATAGTTAGATCTCTCCAATGAGAGTCTAGACACACCAAAGAAAGCGTGTGTATTATTAGTTAGCTTATTAGTTAGTTTATTAGATAGTTAGTGTAGCCTCAAGGATTATGGATCCTTGTTACAGTTTGTAACCATTTATTCTGATCAAATTAATGGAGGCCTGAATGTTTAGTAGTAAAACCTTGTTTAACAACATTACTGTTCTTTATAATTTCCGTTGTGCTTATTAATGTTGTTTGTAAAACTAATCCTAGATGGGCAAAACTATTATTTATATATTGTTAGTTCACTGATCAAAACTTTATCAATGAATAAAGGAACATACTTGTTGAAGACATTAACTGGGTACTTTCCGTTCCACTAAGCTCATAAATAAAAGACACAGACAGAACATTATTTGTTGTATCCTATTGGTCCGAGTAATAATAAAACACGATATAGAGAGAATTATCCTAGAATCTAGTACACTTGTTAGGTCATAACTAGACTAGTTTGAATGATAGGTCGTATATTCAGACACATAGACAAGCATCATGTGATACACAAAATTAAACTTTACAACATAAATTAGAGAAATCGATTTAAAAACAAACCAAACATAAAATCTACATAAGAGGCTAATACCCAAGGTATTTAGCCCAAGAACCATTATAATTATACAAGCGTGATCAAATAAACCAAGGTAAACGAAACGTTTTATACCGAACTATACCAAAAATTAAATGATACAAGAGTATAGGAATTAACACACTGATCTTCTATGGAATCTTTGATCGATGCATGACCTTTGGTTAGCTCATACTTTTCTTCAAAAAATCGTCTTTTATGTGTATGGTATGAAGAATATGATTTTGCACACTGAAAACTCATTTTTGAGTCTTCTATTTATAGTGTCTGAAAAAGACTGGATACTCTTATGATACTAGGCCAATACGCGTATTGGGGTGTTTCCCTTTGGAGTAGCGTTCATGAGTTATAATCAATCTGATATATCTTCCCAAAATATATTTATTCACCAAATCTCTAAATAGTTATCCAGCTGGATACGGCGTACAGGTAAACGTGGATACTTCCGTTATTGAGAAGTGATAATACTCATTTTCTTGTGAAGTTCAAGCGCATAAGTTACGCCGTAATCTCTTTTTTGGTGGATAAGCGAATTGTCAGAATTTATGCATTACCCCTTTCAAATATCATCATTAGCTCCGAAATATGGCGCCTTTTTAGCATGTCTTCACAAACCACTCCTTAGATTACTACAGATAACACTTATAAGCAATTAATACAATATTCGTGCAATTAAAATATTAAAAGAAGGAACTTATAATCGGATAAGTAAGTAGTAAAACATTGAAACGTTACTTTGATGTCAACCAAATATGCCCCCACCACTGAATCTACTACTTGTCCTCAAGTAGACTCTAAAATAAATTGAAAAATGTATCCTAAACCGAAGTTAATGTATTTTTCCGTCTAACACTTCTTTCAGTTTTAATCAGCATTTAGCAAACCAACACTCACAGAAATATGGATAATGAAAAAGACTCAGATCACTCAACTAATCTAGGGTGTAACATTTAATTGGTAGGCTTATTTGCTCGGTCATGATTAGTTTCATATCATATGCTTGGCAAGGATACACATCTCCACCACTAGAGCTAAGGAGAAACAAGTCAAAAGGTAAATTGGTGTTTTATTATAAGGCTATCGGGTTATCATTCTACAATCTTTTTTCCACCGAGTAGAACCACACAATAAGGCATCTGAAGCCCACATACACGGCCGTAACGACGGAATAGACATGTGTGTTCGATCACATCCTCATTCAAGTTTAACCAAGGGTTAGGATGAAGAACGATATAGGGTAGGGATCTTCTAACTTTCACCAAAAGTAATAAACCAACAAGGTGGCTGAATCACGCATACATGGCCGTAACGATGAAATCTGACATGCAGTGCACTCCGATCTCAACCGCATTCGAGTAAAACCTAAGTTAATTGTTAGAATAAGGGAGCAAAAATTGTTTGTTAATAGAAATTCACAAAATAAAAAATTAACTTGAACAAATCAGTATGTATTCTAGTAACTTTTCCTGACCGTTCCATGATAAAGACTCGAAATATATACAAACGTCTCGATCATAGAAATGACAAAGACAAGCTAAGTTGGCATTCCCATAATGGTCAACTTCCCAAACATCACCTAAAGTTACATACTTTACAATAAGTAGTTGATATCGGACCTCTTTATCAAAAACTAAAACATCTCCCAATATATCAATCGGCCACTTTATACAAAACTATACATCGTTGATTTTTATCCACATATCAACGAATAATCGATCCTTCCAAGTATTTCATCGGTTTAAGTTTCAATGAACCGGTTATCAATCATCCCTTCTCTTTTTTGATGCATTTTTATATTTTTTAAACATAAATCTCGGTGCAATTTCACCGTCTTCACAATCATAATTCATCCGGATATTTTTTTTCTTTCAACACTTCATCTTCGGATATAATACATAATCGCGAAAGTAGCAAAATACACGAGCTACATATTTTCCCATTGCATTGTGCAATTTCATGACCTAACCGGAGATAGAAAATTTCACTTTGACACGGGAAATACAAAACTTTACACAAAAGCAACTAGCAACTTGATTAAGCAGGCTTAATCTACAAGGTAGGCTAAGGTGTAAAGGTGTAACGAAATAGACATTTGGTGTAAAAAAGATAGTAATGGCTCAATAGGTTTTTTCTAGGGGATCTTGATCTTATAGTGAGAGTAAGCAAAGGGTTACACGGGGTTTAACTAATTAGTGTAGTTAGTTAATTTTACAACATTTAGGCTTTTTGGTGTATTCCTAAAAATTTACTAGTTAAACATGTTACTCCATCTAAGTCCATAGTACTCATCGTTGTGGTCTCGAGTGATATACCAAGCCAAGTTCTAAAGTCCACTACATCACCGGCACACTCATAATTTTTGTGGAATTTTTAGTAAACATTTGGAAACGGAATTGATTTAATTCTCACAATTTGGTATTAAGGGTTATAGTGCGCGAGGTCATGTAACTAGTAATTTTTACAAAAGTTATGGTAATTTTTTTTGCCATAATTTAAGCATATAGCATATTATTTGTAAAAGAAATGACACGTAGGCGTTCTAATTCTCCACCCCCCACTTAAATTATACAACGTCCTCGTTGTATAGATAAAACAATTAAAGAAAATGAGAAATAGAATTAGAAAGAGGAACTCCCCTGATATGTTGCTTGGGATGATTCTCCAATTTGAGTTCTTGAGCAAAAGTGTGTTGACGAGGCGTCAGAATGCTCGTACGAGTTTAGCACACGTCTTTTTCAGAGTATACCATATCGTCGATTTCTTTACAGCAAGGTCCCACATAAAAGTTTAAAAGACAAAAGTGCAATTCCTATCTCGGTTATACAATGGTTACAATGCAGGAAAACAAATAAACACACTGTACAGATAGTCAATACGCTGTATCCCAAACCCAAGGATACATCGTATTGAATCCTATAAAAACAAATGTTTTAAAGTTTTGCAAAAATTAAATGCAAAAATTAAAGACTGACAACGTCTAGACAAATTCGATATGGCGTATCCATAGAGGTTTGATACGCCATATTGAGTGTCTGGGAAGACAGACTCAATCAAACAATTAAAATTACAATTTTCAAACAACTAAAAACAATCGGGTTGTCTCCGGGTAAGCACTTTTCATTCAGCTTGTCTTTAAGTTAGACTTTTTATTTTCTTTGCTTTATTCATCGTCCATTCGCTCGCATTCGTCCCCGTGAGCGAACCTCTACATAATCTTTTGGCATGACACAAACTTCTTGTAAAATGGCATGCCGAGCACAATATCACTTGTTATATTCACATCGTCAATGATTGAGAAGCCTGAAATAATTGAAAATTTCCCAATGAAAATAGGTATGTCAATTAAGGTCCCTGCTATATTCTTCCCTTCGTGATCACCTTTGTCCTTAATTATAGAATTATAAAAATGTTTGGTTATCATATTAATAGACAAGGTAGGTAGGAAGTCAGCAATAACATGTTTATACCTATTCATACAAGAAAATTTCATTTTGTAAGAATTTTTATAAGTAGGCTCATTTACAAAATCATGGGTTGGCTTAAAATCATTATCTTGATCCATCCTAGGTTCTAGAGGCATATCTAAATCATTTAATTCAACATAATTACCATAGTGTGGGTTGAATGATTCATTAACAGTCTCTCCTATAAACTCAGTTTTGGAATCAAGATTCGTTCCTTCTTTCAATACATGGACCCTCCTAATTATGCTAGTGGCTGGTTTAATGCTTTTGAAAACAAGTTTCTCTTCCCTAATTCTAAGAGTAATTTTTATTTTGAAAACATCTATCTTGGCATGAGCGGTAGATAAGAATGGTCGTCCGAGGATCAAAGGAACATCGTCATCCTCGAGTATGTCCAAGATAATAAAATCTATAGGGAAAATAAATTTACCAATACTAACTAGCACGTTTTCTGCAATACCCTTTCGATGTTTAATTGTTCTATCAGCCAGTTTAATAGTTAACCTAGTGTGAGCTAAATCACCTAGACCAAGGTTGGTGTAGGTAGAGAATGGCATAACACTAACACTAGCTACTAGGTCAACAAGGGCTTTATCAAAACAAACATTATGCATAAAACAAGGTAGAGTAAAGCTCCTTAGTTCCTTTTCTTTTTGAGGCAAGGTGTGATCATAAGTTTCTAGAATCTTTACTTCATGTGCCTCTATCCAATCATAGCAGTAACCATGTAGTCGATCAGGAAATGGAACTGTTTCGGAAAATAAGTTACTGTACTGTGAGTCTGATACGGCGTATTGGCCTGACCCGATACGGCGTATTCCAGTTGAATTAGCATTACCAGTTGAGATCGATTTGACATGGTCCCTTGGATTTGGTTCTGTTGAGCCGGACAGACTTCCGATTCCTCTTTCTTGTAATACTTTGCTTATTTGACCAATTTGAATTTCCAAGGTCTTAATCGATGCTCCTTAATTTCTTATAGCTGCATCGATAGAAGCTCAAATTTCTTTGATTATGTTTGAGTTCTCTTCGTGTCTCTTTGCTGATTCAGCCATAAATTTGGTCAGTGATTCCTCCAAGGTTTGTCTTCGATCAGGGTACGAAGAATTTCCGTTGTTACGTTGGTAGAATCCTGACCCTGCTGCTCCGTACTGTCCTCCGGGTAGATAGGGTGCACAAAACTGTGTGTAGTAAGCCTCTTCAAGGGTTTTCCCCTCTTCTTTGAGTGGACAATCCTTTGTGTGGTGTGGTCCTTTGCATAGTTCGCATCTGACCTTAGCAGCGTATACTTTCTCGTTGACTTTCTTAATTTCTCTCCCGAGGTTGTTGAGTTGGTCTTGTATAGCAGCTAGTCCGTCAGAAGTTTCAATACTTTTGGTTTTTGAGGATGTTCCGTTGTGCCATTTCTAAGAATATTCGGCCATTTCTTAGATGGCTACTTTTGCATCGACGACAGTTTTAGTGGGAATGACACCCTTTGAGTCAAGGATCTGTCTAGTGGGAACATCGAGCCCATTATAAAACAAGATTACTTCCTGCATATCAATCAAATAGTGTTGGGGACATTTCATCAAGAGTTCTTTAAATCTTTCCAAAGCTTGGAAAAGGCTTTTGTCCAATTCTTGCTGAAAGTTATTAATTTCCTCTAGTTTCTCTGTAGTACGAGCAAGTGGGCAGTACTTGTTTAGAAACTTTGTTTTCAGGGTTTCCCAATTTGTAATCGAACCTGATGGGTCATTCCTGAGCCAACGACTTGCGGCTCTAGTTAAAGACATGGGGAAAGCTCGAAGCATTATTTGATCTTGAGTTACTTCGGGGATATGAAATAAGTCAATGATCTCAAGGACTTTTTTGATGTGTTCGTTTGCGTCTTCATGTTCCGAACCGCTAAAAAGGTATTTTTGTGAAGTTCCCTGAGAAATTTCCCTTTTAATTCGAAGTGAGTTTTGTCATTAATCTTGGGCCCAGCAACTCCTGGCCCATAATTCCCACGGGTCTTGCTCATGTATTGTTCCATTATTTCCGTCATAACTTCTGTAGTTTCTTCTTCTTCTGAATGCTCTTTTTTAGCGAAATACTCTTTCCGGGTTTTCAAAAGGTGTAATTAGTTCCTTAGTGGAACTCCTTGTCATGCATCACCTGAAACAGAGGATAATAAATCAGTAGGAAATGCTCTTTGAAAAGAATACAGAAAATTAAGCACAGAAATCAATTTTTAGTTCTGCTACTGTATCAAATGATCGATACGCCATATTCAATTGATTTGAATACGTCGTTTAGACTGCAAAAATCAATACGCTGTTTTAGTAGAAGGTTTGATACGTCGTATCCAACTGGTGGATACGGCGTATTAGTTGATCTACCAGAATAGAGTACTTAGAAAATAATTAAATAATGCGAGAATTTAAACAAACAATTAAACACACAATGCAATTAAATACAAACAGAATTAAATTATTCTAATCAAATTATTCTAAGCTAATGGTTAGAAATACTAATAAATTAAAGGTTAAACTTTTTCACTCCCTGGCAGCGGTTCCAAAAACTTGATGTGCTATCGTGTAGGCTTAATTTATTGATTATCAAGTTTTAAATTTATATTTAGCCGACTTATCCTAAAACAACATTTTAATAGGCAGTGTGCCCGATCGGGTGGAGTTTCGTGGTAAGTAGGGTGTCGAACACTAAGAGCGAGGTTGTTAACCTTATGTTATATCAATATTTTAATTAATCTAGTTAATTCTAATTACTTGTTAAACCTATGCTAAACCTAGTTCTAATGATATTGGGGGGTTTTCAGCCTGAGAGACTGGCACAGATTTTATGGTGACAATAATCAATTCAAAACACAATAAACATGCAAGAAGACAATCAGAAGAAAAAAGAGCGGTGCAAGCCAAATGATAGGAAACTATATTAGCCATATTAAATCTGATTAAATGATGGTTGGTTTGTTTAGTGCAATGATTACTTATCTCGAAGCGGCATATCATTCTTAAGACTTAGATGGGACATCATCCCACAAATAACGTATCCGCATAAAGCATCATTTTAGTTTAATTATAATATATCTAGGGATTAAAGCAATGGTGATCTTGTTAAACCCTAGCCCATCGAGACTTTACCAATTACTGTTTGATGGTATTTTATATACTTGTAGTTCACTGTTCAAATCCTTACTAATTAATTAAGAACATACTTGTTGAAACATACGGGTCACCTGCCGGTCCAACTAAGCTCATAATTTAAAGGCAAAGATAGAACATTATTCGTGATCCTATTGGTCCTGTAATATAAAACACAATATGGAGAGCTATCTCAGTATCTAGATTACTTGTTAGGTATCACTAGACCCAGTTGAATGATAGGTCGCATATTCAAACGCGTAGACAAGTATTAGGTGATAAACATAATTAAACAATCAACCATAAATTAAGCAATCGGATTAAAACAAACCAAACATTAAATCTTCATTAAGATGGCTAATACCCGAGGGTATTAGCCCTTAACCATTGTAATTATACAAGCGTAATCAAATAACCAAGGTAAACTAAACGTTTACCGAACAATGCCAAAAATTAAATGATTACAAAAGTATAGGAATTACATGGTGTCTTCTATGGAATCTTGATCGATGCTTGACCTTTGGCTGCTCGTCTTTTCTTCAGAAAATCGACGTTTATGTGTATGGTATAGAAAATATGATTTTGCACACCGAAAACTCGTTTTTGGGTCTTCTATTTATTGTCTCTGAAAATTGATGGATACGCCGTATTGAATGAGGTCAATACAATGTATAGGGGTAATTTTCACAATCAATCAAATATATCTTTCCCCATTTATATTTTTTACAGGATCTCTGAATGTTTATCTAGCTAGATACGACGTATGTAGATAGGCAGGATACGCCGTTTAGGGAATTGAACAAACGAGTTTTCTTGTGAAGTCCAGGCGCTGATACACCGTATCTTTTTTTCTGTATACGGCGTAATGAGCAGAAATAAGCAATCTTCAAATATCATCGTTTAAGCTCCAAAAAGTGCGTCTTTTAGCATGTCTTCACAAATCACTCTGTAATTACTGCAATTTATAACTTTAAGCAATTAAGTAACGATTCTTGCAATAATTATATAAAAGTGTATAATTTATTCGGGATAAATGATGGTATAAATGTAACATTATTTGATGTCATCAACATATTATAAGTGCACAAGTAGAAAATAGATCATGTAACAATGTCATGTAAGGAGCAAGAAGAAAAATTCATGCACACCATGTTTAAGATTTAACATTTATTAGCACGAAACATATAAGTATAAAAGCATTATAAAGATAAAACCTTTCCAAGGTTTACATATTTGACTATTGATGCTTGGTAGCGGGAGCAAGTTTTACATTTATATTCATGGCTTATTAATCTACCAAAAATGCATACGAGCAAGTATACTCGTTCATTCATAGTAAAGTTGGGTGAGTCGAGTTCGTTCCACGTGACTTGGGAAAAATCATTACATAGTAGCGAAATAAGCAAATAGGTTTTCACGAATCCTATTACTTCTAAATACATCATATTAAATTCATTCATGAAAAAAACAATACTTGTGCTTAAAATCCATTTCATTGATATGAGAGTTTGACTTGTTTGGTTAAAACAAGATTGTATGACTCACAAAGCCTCTTAATATGGATGTGATCCATGGTGTATTTCACAAACCACGTATTTCTTAAATTGATGATGAACCCTCTCGACCTATGAACACCATACTACTAAGCCATTTTTAACTCTATTTGCTATAAAACAATGTGTATGCCAAGTTGTTCAAACGAGCTCTTTCGTCCTGTACTCGAGTTTAAATCATACCAAGCCTTTTTAATATGTTAATTTAATGGATGTCAAGCATCAAAAACTTTTACTAATTCGTGCACTAATTTTGGAAGAATAAAAACATAACCGGAAATCCTTTCGGCCTATAAATCCGGTTGAGTTCCACCAACACATCAATTAGACAAGTTGTATATTTAAACAAACCACAAGACAACACATGGAATCATGCATACAATTATAACCAAACTTTCATAATCAAATCAACATCATTTTTGCAAAAATATAACAAAATTACTCCATACGTATTTCAATAACAAAACAAAATTCAATCATCACGTTCCTAACATAAAGGTAAAAAAACTTATGCAAATTCATAACAAGGATTATACCTAGCCGAATGATTACATAAGATAACTTAGAACTTAGATTTACAGCAATCCAAACGCCTCTAATCAACTACGAACACCAACTAGTAATCAAGACCTTTACCACATTCTTGCCTCACTTCTGGAATTCTCAGAGATGTTCTAGCTTTTTGGGAGAGTATTTAGGGTTTCTTTAACCTTTATCAAGCGTTAGAAGAATGTGTTTTTGGCTAAGAACCCCTAAGTCTATTATATAGGCTAAAAACATCTTTGGGCACAAGAAAAACGTAGCCACAACGATTATGGAAGGAAATGATCGGACTCCCATCATTATGATTCATTAATTCATCATTTACTCATACTTTTTGTAACTGAAAAACTCGTCAGCCGGGCAGTTAGAGCATGAGCCGAGCGGCTCGTTGGCTCCTTCCAGCCTCTGAGGCTTCTCCTCCAACTGGGCGGCTGGGCTTTGTCCCAAAACGTAAAATTACGTTTTTTGTTGATTTCTTCTTCTATTTGCTTCTCTTTGGGTTGGGTTGGCCCATACAACTTATATTTGGATAAAACACTTGTTCTTGTGCTATAATGGGCCTCCAAACTCGATATCAAACCTTTCACTTGACGGGAAGTCTTCGAAAGTGATTATCTTTACGTTTTCTTCTTATTTTTCTCGTCTTGGATAACTATAAACACAGTAAACTTCCACTTTGCATAAATATTAGTAATAAAAGCACACCTATGTTACCAAAATAATATATTAAATCATGAATAATGCTCCCAAAAACATACTCGATTTGAGCGTTATCAAATTCCCCCACACTTAAATTCTGCTCGCCCTCGAGTAGGTTTAGCATTTTAGAAAAATAATTCCAACACCAGCTCGACCATGGTTCACAAAAATATAATCGCTCAAATAAAGAACAATCATCGGTTTAAGTTTGTTTGTGAATTTCTGACAAGAACCCGCGGATTTCTAACTAGAAAATCATAACTAATCACTCACAAATAAGACTTGATGGATTATGAATTCACTCAACACTCGAATTTTTCTTTCTGGTGGTGTAAGTAAATCACTCTTTGCTCAGTCATGATTTCGTGTCATACCATAGGCTTGTACAAGTATCAAAACAAATCCGATGAGGCGTTGAACACCTGACATATCTATCAAAAGAACTTTTATTGGGTTAAGCTTTTGGGTTAATAAGGTTGGTGAGTTAGACATGGGATATATATATATATATATATATATATATATATATATATATATATATATATATATATATATATATATATATTATTGGTTCTACAAACGAAAAATAAAGTTAAGTCTAAAAAAATTGCTAGTCACCACAATCCAAATAAAATGATTACGTACCCAATTTTCCTCTTGATCGATCACTGGTATCACGTCTTAGCACATTGGCTAATCGATACCCCAAAATTACTTCTTCTTTCTTCATCTTCATAATTTATAGCACATTGGCTATTTTTTTTATTTTTTTTTTTTCAACAAACTCCTCCGTTACCCCTACACTTTGGATGAGCATACACCACAAAAATTACAAATAAGATGTGGATAAAATATAATGCCTAAAAACATTATTAATATTTTTCACATCTTTACGTTTTGATAATCACAAAATATAAAAACGTTCAATGTAAAATTAAACGTAAACAAGTAATTAGTAGTAAATTTTCATTTCGATAATTATATCACTTAAAGGTATGAATAAATAAATGCTTAATGCATTTTATGATCAAAGGAAATTTTTATTCAACCTTAAACTTTTATAAAATGTTGTAAACATTTTTATAAACATTACAAAACATTTTCTACAATTAAAAGAAATGTTTTATTCAAAATAAACATTTTGAAATTCAAATTTTCGGACCTAAAACGGCTAGAAAAGTTCCAGAAAATTCCCCCTACACAAAAGACAAACTAGGGAGGCCCTAGTCTAGGGCGGCCCCCTTAAATACACGGGCGGCCCCCTTAATTTTAAGGGGACCGCCCACCTATTTAAGGGGACCGCCCCTAGGTAGACGCTCCCCCAGTTTGTCCTATAAATACTGGACTTTTCCCCACTATTTTCTCACCTTTTGCACTCATTCTTTCTGTTCTAAAACAGCCCACACATCTCACTAAAATCCTTTGATTATTTAATCATAAAGCTTTGTTTCCAAGTGATCCAAGCTCAATTCCTCAAGTGCAAGAGAAGAATACTTTCATCATCAAGTGAAGAAGTATTACACCTCAAGTGTGTATTGCAATCTTGTTGCATCCATATCACAAATTTATAAATCAATTGTATATCTTGTATTTGTGTGTAGTAGCTAGATCTTGGTGATCTTTGTAAGTATAGTTAGATCGTGGTGATCTTACCAAGTAGTGCTAGATAGTTGTGATATAAGTAGTGTTGTGAAGAAGTCTTGAAGTTGTGAAGAAGTCGTGAAGTTGTGAAGTTGTGAAGTCGTGAACAAGTCGTGAAGTTGTGTTGTGATAGATTGGTTCTAGCTAAGATTAGAACTCGACATTTAGCTTTGTGTCGTAAATCGGTGTAAGCAACGTTGTGTACGATTTTCTCCGCCATAAGGGAGCTTGTTGACATAGTGAAGAAAACTCTCGAGTTAGGTGCTCGGGGAGTGGAGTAGGGCGAAGAGGTGCTTCGTTGCCGAACCACTATAAATCCTCGCGTTGTGGTTTGATTGTTCTTACTCTTATCTCTTGTCTTGCATTACTTTCTCATACTATCTTATTAATTGTTTAGATAGGTATATTGTTTATATTGTGCAAGTATTAAATTCACATAAAGTCGAATCTAGAATTTTTACAAACACTTTAAAACCTTAAATTAAAAAGCGGTAAACTATTCAACCCCCCTTCTAGTTTTCCACAATTGGTATCAGAGCCACGCTAAACAAGATTTTTAAAATAAATTGTATTTTAAAACTTGAATCGATCTATGGAATCGGAAAAATATTTAGAAGGGCAATCTATGCAAAGACCACCACTATTTGAAAGTGATGGATTTATTTATTGGAAAAATAAATTCGAAACTTATGTGAAATCAAAAGATCTAGATCTTTGGCATGTTATTACCGATGGTGATTTTCCTCCTATTCAAAATAATCCCGAAACTAAAAAGGATGAAGTTGTACCTTTTCATAAACAAAATGATGATCTTAAAAAGAAACTTGCTAAAAATAATAAAGCTAAAATGGTAATTTATAATGCTTTGCCACGTAAAGAATACGAAAGAATTTTTATGTGTCAAACCGCAAAAGAAATTTGGGATACTTTGTTAATCACTCATCAAGGTAATAATCAAGTCAAAGCTAACAAAATAGATCTTCTTGTTCAACAATATGAACAATTCATGATTCCGGAAGAGGAATCAATAGATAATGCATTTGCTAAATTTAACACTATTATTACTAGTCTAAAAGCACTTGACGAAAGTTTTTCGAGCAAGAATTGTGTTAGGAAATTTCTTAGGGCACTACATCCTAAATGGCGCGCAAAAGTCACGGCGATTGAAGAATCAAAGAATCTAACAACTCTATCACTTGACGAACTCATTGGGAATTTGAAGGTTTATGAAGAAGTAATTAAGAAAGATTCTGAAACCGTCAAAAGCAAAAGAGAACAAAGTAGATCTATTGCCTTGAAAGCTAGAAAGGATTCGAGTGATGATGATAGCTCAACCTCCGATAGTGAAGATGAAGAATACGCCATGGCCGTAAAAGACTTCAATAAATTCTTCAAAAGACGAGGACGATTCGTAAGACAACCACATGAAGAGAGAAAATCATTTCAAAGAAATAAAGACGACAAAAATAGCAAAGGCGAAAGAAAATGCTTTAAGTGTAGAGATCTAAATCATCTCGTCGAAGAATGTCCAATATAACATTTCGTATTTTCAGGTCATTTACGACGTCATCTATTTTACATTTTTTTTCTCGTACGCGTTTACTTTTAATTCTCATTATATAGTGAAATCGCGTAAACTAAAAATCAACAATTAACGTAAACGGACACCAAACGAATTAAAGTTTTCGTCAAGCAAGCAATATATTATTTTTAAGAAAGTAATAATCAACTTTTTATATTTTATTTTTATAGGTTGCGTAAAATGTTTACGTTTCGCAATTTAATACATTTAGGTATACCCGGAAGCACCAAAACTTTTTCTATGCTTCAACAAATACCCACTTTTATACCCAATACATAAAAATTACAAAAATATATCATACATATGAATTCATAGCCGAATTTAGACTCAAAAATGCAAAGAAATTATCATAGAGACACATCTCCTTATTTTCATAAGATTATGTCTCATTTAAGGAACATTCAACCCTTAGTCTCCATGTTTTGACCAAAGACCAAGACTAGGACTTCCTTAAGACCCTCCCTATGTCTTCTTGACTAGTCCTACACATGTATTACTTATACAATGCAAGAGATAGAAAAACATAACACATAACACTTAGAAAAAAAGATCAAAACTCTTCCCTTTTTCTCCTTTGAAGCCCACGGCTCAAAACATTCTTCCCACTCAATCCATACAAATTTTTCTACCACTTATACAATCATACACACAACATATCTAAGACCTACTAAGATGGTTTGAAGGTTAGGTTAAGTATTTTTAAGTGTTGAAGCAAAGAAAGTGAAATTAGGGTTCTTGGAAAAATTAAGGGTCCAAATCTTGCAAGCTTGGTTTAAAAATCTAAACAAGGGTTTAGATTATATTTCTCATCATGTTACATCACCATAAGGTTATCTAAAACCCTTTATGTCTTTACATTTATCATTTTATGTGTATATAAGTTCTATGTAGTGAAATCACCATTAGGTTACTTTTAAACATGTAAAACATATTTCTGCTTGTGATTATAATTTTGTACACCTATTCATGTGTTATGTGGTTGAATAAATCATGGACTAGAGACCCTAAGGATGTAAGACATGTGATAATAAATGTTATAATGGACTAATAACAAAGTGGTTAAACTAAAAAGTTATAAAAACTAGTTTTAAACATATTTTTCTAAAAATATTCAAAAGTTGCTGTTTTAATTCGAAAAATAAAGCCTTCATTTTATATTTTTATAAAATACTACATGTCATGACGATTCCAAAATGATAAGAAACTCGAAAAACCGATTTATAACGAAAAAGATACGACGATTTCAAGTTTACGTTAAATATATATACTTTTATAAAACTATTTTTATAAAAGTTACTATTCACCACAGAAACTTATATTTTTAAAACATCAATAAATCGATAAAACTATTAAATACGAAGACGTGCTCGAAAGAATCGCTAAAAACGGAGTTAAAACGAATAAGTTACGACATTTACGAGATTTACGATAACTAAATCTATAAAAATAAATATATAACTGTTATGAACAGTAAAATCACTATTCATCAGAAAAACTCAAATTTTGAAAATGTTATATTTTGATAACTCGTCTTAATACGAAGGCGTGGACATAAGAAACGAAAGAAACGGACTTAAAACGAGAAAGTTACGCCAGTTTTACTAAAGTATACTTATAAACGTTTTTACTTTATAAATATGATTTCACTAAAACGATTAGATGGTGATGTAGCTATATAGAATTATATGTGGTGGTGCGTTTGATTAGTAGTGAAACACGATTAAGATGTGTGTGGTTTTGCTCGAGTCACCGAGAGGGTGCGGTTGGTGTTCATAGACACCGCGCCAAGAGTGCGCTTGGTTTTCATTAATCACCACAAAGGGTGACGTTTGATCTCGGGTTTAGCAGGGCATGTAGCCGTTTTGGTTTTAATAGATTTAGGCTGCGGTTGATTTTTGCTAAGCACCAAGGGGTGCGAGTGGTTGTTATAGCAGCCGTAGGGGGTGCGTTGGGTTTGGGGTTACAATAGTTAGGGTGCGTTTGGATATGGGTCTTCGGCTATAAGGGTGCGTTTGTTTCTTATAAACACCATGGGGTGCGTTCGACTTGATGTTAACAGCACCAACATGGTGCGTTGGTTTTACAGGTTAACACCACAAGGGTGTTTGTTTCGCTGGTCAACTCACCACAAGGGGCGTTTGGTTTAGGAGAATCACTATAAAAGGGTGTTTGGTTGGCTGTCTAACAGATAGTGTGCGTTTGGTTGTTGCAACGACCACAAAGGGTGCGTTTGGGTTATCAGAAAAAGCACATATGTTGCGTAAGGCTGGGTGGACAGCCTAGGAAGTGTTTGGACCTTGGTTAGTACGATAGGAGTGCGTTGGTTTTGTATAAGAAAAAAACAAATAGGTGCGTTTGGTTGGCTGCGAAACACCCAAGGGGTGTGTTTGGTGTAGCAGCAGCTGCGTAAGGGCGTTTGGGATAGCAGAATTGCACAAGGGAGCGGTTGGTATAATAAAATTTATAATAATCGACTAATAAATATAACGCGAGACTTTATAAATTATAAAACCGGAATAAATGGTGGTTAATGGTTAAATAAATGTGTCATATATTATTTAGTCTCGCCTAATTATAAATATGACCACGACGAGTAAGATTGCAACACGGATTGATTTGAAAAAGGTAAAGGTTTTATAAATTTAATATTGTTTAGTTTGTAACATTCAATCACCGATAGACAAACGGAAACTATACTTTTTAAAGGAATAACTATTTTATCAAACCATTAAGGAAAACAAATATATTAGATTATAAAAAGATTATTTTTATATTTTATAATTGTCCAACTGGAAAATTTACATCATACCCTTGGTGAAACTTTAAAAACATAATGCCATGATTTATAATTTAAAACTTACCGTTGCTTTTGATGCTAAGAAACTTTCATTAATTTAAAGTGGTAATTTTTTCTAAAAACGTGTCGAATTATTGGTTTCATTTATTTAAATGTATCTTTCTTATGTAATACATGAGAAAGTATTATATAATTGGACCATTTTATTTTACTTGACACCTGTTGGTTGTAATACATGTCGTGTATTATATACGCTTCGAGTTATTCATTTGGTTGTGTATCTTGTTATATAATTCACGGTATGAATTGTATACTCGGTTATTTTTCATTATGTAATAGATACGGAATGTATTACACACCTTACGTTTACTTTTTGATTTATTTATTTAACCAACCACCAAACTATAACAACTTTAAATCTAAATCTTTTATCAACGTGTCGTGTTGACATAATCATTCATCGGAAAACCCAAACGCATACATCCCTAGCTTATTGGACTTAGCTGTTAAGAAAATCCCGCCAACTTCTTGATCGAGCCGTTTCTCTTCCGTTCGGTGTGTGCATATTAATGCGCATTCCCGCCAAACGTTCTTCCTCATCGTGTGGGTTTATAGCCCCTCTTTCACTTGTTTTTACAATTGCTTTACAACTCGGGGAGAATACATGCTCAAACACAACTTTGTTTACATATTTGTTGACAATATCTTTTTAATATTATTTCTACACCACTTGGATTACCATCTTGATTTTGCAATTATTAACAAACACAATTACATGGTTGATTACGAAACTTGGTTTCATACTTGTCACATACTCATTTGCATACACTTTACGAAATTTGTTTACATACACCCTTACGACCTCAAATACTTGATTTAAATACACTCTTTTCTACTTATGGATTTAAGTACTCAAAGCAATTTACGTAATACAACCAGTTAATTTTTATTGTCACAAGTGTTTTCTGGTTTATCATCTCCTGTTTTACGTGTTTGCCTAAGTAACGTAACCCTCCATTGCCGCAGTAACATGAACTGTTAAATTTTTGAGACCGGAGGACCGTTAAGGAAGCGCGAGTGTTATAAATATATCAATTTGGTATTGACATCCCTGATCGGGTGATAGCTCTCACTAGTTTCGACAGTACATGTAAAAAACGAATGCATACATGTCGGAACAATTTTGATGTTAACGGGATTGACATCTACACGTTGGCACCTTTTGTGCATTGGAATTGCATACATAAATGACGAGCTTCGGTGTCCGTGAGCTTAGTGCAACAGTAATATAAATTATGTGGGACTGTAATTTGTTATAGTAGACCCATACATTTTAGGAAAATCAACGATTTCACTGTCACATACTACTTATTAAACATACTAATTTCTGACCACTTTTCCAATATATTACGGCAGAAGCAAAAAACACCAAACTCTATTTGGTTTCTACATTAACTCTTACACTTTTGGCGAATTATTAAAAGGATTGAAATGTCATGCATACTTTATAAATCTTGGATTCCAACATTTACATTTATACATACAAAACTCTATGAACTCACCAAACTATTAATGTGACACCTTTAAGGCATGTTTTCCTCAGTGAATTAGATGCTTGGATTATTTGATGTGCATTGTAGTACTTTACATTCAATTTTTCATGTGATGCAATTATGGTACAACTATTAGTTTTTGATTTCAAAGAAACAACGAGATTACTTTTTCACACGACACATAGTAATTATACATAAGTACAGTGAACGACACAAAAAGATAGAGAATTTAGAGGTCGTTCTCTTGTATCTTGTGCTATTGTATTATGAAGTAACGCTCCCGGACATATTTCCGCTGCGACCCATTTTTGGGGGTGTTACAGATTGGTATCAGAGCCAAGGTTATAGAGAACTAGGTTGCATATTTTACCCTAGACTATAACCGTTTTCACAAACATTGCATCACATCAAACATTTTCAAAGTGCATACACGTTACTTGCTTATGTGCTTACATTACATGCTGCATTAAGTGCTTATGTGACATACATATATGTAATATACATGTTTACATCTTTTGCGTATATCGCACGTTTATTTATATAAGAGTTATTTATATAAATACCAGAGCATTTCTTAAGACATTGTGAGTTGCACAATGGTCTCAATTATACCTCAGACATTGTGAGTTATACAATGGTCTCATCTTACTTCTTAGACATTGTGAGTTGCACAATGGTCTCATTTTCGTTCTCGGACATTGTAAGATAAACAATGGTCTCTAAGGATATTATTCTTCTTCATAGCATTATACTATATTGTATTACACAGAGACCGTCAAATTTTTTTTTTGTTTACATGGGATTATGTATGAATATAAATATTACAAGTCTTGTATGGGCGGGACTTGTAATAGGAGGATTGATACGATAATTGCTATGTTAACTCGTTTATAAGGACCTTCATCGTATTTACTCTAACCGAGTGCTCATTAACTATCTTGAACCCTATGTTGATCTCGCCTGGCAGTTTTTACTCCCAGTCTCCGAAGACGAGTTTAAACACTCGTCCCATACTCAGTAGAACACATGCATCGTCATGTCACCCACCTTGAAGGTTATGAGAGTACGCTTAAATGCACGGGGAATTATTAAGTAGGATGTATTTAATAAACTTATTTATTTGAAAGGATTTGGGACGCCTCTTCAAGTTGAATAAATAAATTATAAATCACCGAACCATAAGTTTTTCATTTCATACGTACATAAATTTGACCTTCTTTATGTACATATGAAATTATAAATGATTGGGGCTTAATGTATCTCGATAAGACACAGTATGAGCCTGAAATTCGATAATCATCAGAACCGTTAAAAGGGTCTATGAGACACCATCGTGTCTTACTACTCAGCAGAATCTTAGGCCATCACTTAGAGCTACCAAATCACATTCCTTAAGTTATTACTTTTGTCGTTGCTAATCCTCGCGTCACAGAACCCTGTTCGTGGGAACTAACAGACTTGTACACACTTGAGCTAATGGGATTTATGATTTATCCACGAACTAACAGACAGAGACCATATGTCCGCTATCTATACCGCTAAGCTCTACTGCAGCTCCTCCCATTCGTCGAACTTAATTCTAGGGATATTGTTTCTCGAAGTGTCTTCACTCTATGTATCCTATCACCATTTGTTATAGTTATTGTCGTTATGGTTGCTGTTGTTGGGTCCTGGAGCGGTCCCAACTGGTACAACTTTATCCAATAGGCAATGCAACCCTCCTTAAACCAGATAAACACCTATCGACGAAACAGATAGTCGAACTATTCAATTCGGGCCACTAATACAAAAACTTAGGTCGCGATACATCCTGGTACTGCCAAGTAAGTTGGATACTTACATCCATTAGCCTCGTCCGTTATTAATCATCGAACATTATAGATATCAGGAACTAGACTTTGTCCTTGAACATTTGCATATAGACATACTCACGTGACTACACTTTCTCCTTCGATGCTTTCACCATTAAGAGACTACACTTTCCTTATAACGTGGTTATATCAGTCGTAAGATCTGTAATGATTTTCTTTGAGATACCCATTTTGATGGATTAAATATCCTGGTCAACCCTAGCCAAAATTTTTAGTATATTGAGAAGTGTCGAAACACCAAATTTTGCTGAATAAAGTTATCAGCGTTTTGTAAAAAAAAAAAAGAACTGGTTTATTAAATCTTAAATTTTTCTTGGTCACACAATCGGTTAACAAAAAAATTAAATCTCGGGACGAGATTTCTTTAAGGGGTAGGTACTGTAACATCCGGCAATTTTCGGAATTTTAAATGACTATTTTAAACTTTGACTTTTCAGGTCCGATCTTACTTTTTGACTTATGATCTTTTATCGTCACATAAAAACGATTACCGCGTAACTGGTAAAATTTTCGGAACAAATTTTAAATAATAAATCATATTTATTATTACATCTCTCAAGGGAAAGTTATTTTTAACTTATTTGATTCGAAAACGAAAAAGGATATATATAAATTCATAGCTGATTTATCAAAAACGAACCACTAAATCATGTTTTCATGATTCGGACCCTAAAGCAATTTGATGTAAAACGATATTTCAGACAACTTTTCAGTTTTACCCGAGGCCTGAAACCAAGCAGAAAATGACTAAAAGAGCCTCGCAAAGTTTTGAAAACTGCACACAACGGATACCGACACACGAAAATAATTAAATTTTATTTTTTTTAATTATCACTATTTATTTAATAAAAATATTAAATAAAATTATTTAATATTTTACTTATTTAAGCGTGGTCGATAACGCGAATATTCGAGTTAAAATTTCTTTTTATTTTTAACCAAGTCATAAAATAAATAATAAACGTCTTAAATAAATTTTATAAAACATTTACGAAAATTAGTCGAGTGAATACTCATTTTTATCAGAAAAATGATTTAGAAAACAATGGCGCAAGTTTCGTGCGTTGAATCATCCATTAACTTGCCCAAACGTGTCCCGAACCAATATTTTACGAAAGTTTCCCAAAAATTTCATTATTGGTCCCTGTGGAAATATTTTCACTATTAACCCTAAGCTATAGGGAAGTTGTCACTTTGTTTCTTTTATAATTTTGAGTATATAAAGAAGTATTAGGGTTACTATATCATCACTTTTATAAAAACACAACACACACACACGCCTATAAGTTCCTGGCGCCGCTCCCATTTTTCCGGCCACGTCCCGGTCAAGTTCCGGCCAACAACCCACCGACACCATCATCATCATCCTCATCTCCACGTCATCTCTTTATCCACACCACTCCATCACCACGCCGCCACCACTGCCGACAACCATCTCCACACCATAAACATCATCACCCACATCACCATGCCACTACCGCCATACCACCATCATCGTTGCCACACATCCCCACCAACGAACCCACTGCCATCGGCACGCACAGGGTAGCGTTTGGTTTTGTAATGCACGCACAGGGTAGCGTTTGGTTTTGTAATGCACGCACAGGGTGCGTTTGATTAGTAGTGAAACACGATTAAGATGTGTGTGGTTTTGCTCGAGTCACCGAGAGGGTGCGGTTGGTGTTCATACTCGCGCCAAGAGTGCGTTTGGTTTCATTAATCACCAACAAAGGGTGCGTTTGAATCCGGGTTTAGCAGCAGTGGTAGCGTTTGGTTTTAATAGACTTAGGCTGCGTTTGATTTTGCTAAGCACCAAGGGGTGCGAGTGGTTGTTATAGCAGCCGTAGAGGGTGCGTTGGGTTTGGGGTTAGCATAGTTAGGGTGCGTTCGGATATGGGTTTTCGGCTATAAGGGTGCGTTTGTTTCTTATAAACACCATGGGGTGCGTTCGACTTGATGATAACAGCACCAACATGGTGCGTTGGTTTTATAGGTTAACACCACAAGGGTGTTTGTTTCGGTGGTCAACTCACCACAAGGGGCGTTTGGTTTAGGAGAATCACTATAAAAGGGTGTTTGGTTGGCTGTCTAACAGATAGTGTGCGTTTGGTTGTTGCAACGACCACAAAGGGTGCGTTTGGGTTATCAGAAAAAGCACATAGGGTGCGTTTGGCTGTGTGGACAGCCTAGGAAGTGTTTGGACCTGGGTTAGTACCGATAGGAGTGCGTTTGGTTTAGTAGAAAACAAATAGGTGCGTTTGGTTGGCTGCGAAACACCCAAGGGGTGTGTTTGGTGTAGCAGCAGCTGCGTAAGGGCGTTTGGGATAGCAGAATTGCACAAGGGAGCGGTTGGTATAATAAAATTTATAATAATCGACTAATAAATATGACACGAGATTTATAAATTATAAATCGGAACTAAAATGGTGGTTAATGGTTAAATAAATATGATACTTATTACTTCATTTAGTTTATATATAAATATATATATTTGAAACACGCGAGTTATTTGAAAAGTGGAATAACATTAGATTTTATAAATCTGGAAAACGGTATATAACCGGGAAGGTCATGACAAAAGTTATATAAGTTTTTATATCTAGTAATGTTTTACTAAAGCCTCTATTATTTTAGAAACCGATAAAAGGGACTAAGTTATATTTTAAAGATATAATAATTTGTATTATACAATAACCGGATAAACAAACAAAAACTATACTTTTACAATGAGATAACTATTTAAGACACGACCCGTTGAGGAAACGAAATATAAATTTATAAAATATTATTTTATATTTTATAAATGTCAGTTAGAAGATAACACCATAGCTATTGTAAAAGTTTTATAAAAGACGTGTGTCTACAAGGACATTTTACTAATTAAATTGTTGTCGAAATAATTGGGTTTAATTATTTATTCACACATTTTATATAATACTTGCAACGCATTATATACGTCACATAAATCTTTGGATTGTCTATATTTGTTATATAATCCACAATATGAATTATATAATGGTTATTTTTCATATGTAATATATTACATACGTTGCGTTTATTTTTCAAACAATTTATTTAACCAACCGCCAAACTATTACAACTTTAAATCTAAATATTTTATCAACGTGTCACGTTGACGTGCTCATTCATCGAAAAACCAAGTACATCATCCTAGGCTAGTGGGTCTTAGCCGTTAAGACTAGTTGCAACTTCTTGATCGAGTCGTTTCAGTTTTCCTTTTTGTCTGGCGCTTAATACGCGCATTCCCGCCAATCATTCTACATCATCGATGTGAGTTTATAGCCCCTCTTTCACTTGTTTTACATTTACTTTACAAATCTCGGGGGAGAATACATGCTC
>BQNB010051120.1:9982-26001 GCA_026074375.1 Tanacetum coccineum
ACGAATATAATAGCACAATTAAAAACAATTAACTAGCACGAAATTTTAAAACACGAAAATTAAAAACGTGAGCTAAAACTGAAATTTCAAATCTAAAGCACTACTTTTAACAAATTTTATACCTAAAAATCACAAATTTAAAAAGAAAATTTTAGGAAAAAGAATTAGAATTTTTTAGCTATTTTTCTATTTTATATGATTTTTTAAAGAAAAAGAAATTACCTAAAACCTATTTTAATTTCTAGAAAATAAAAATTCAATTGGAAAAATAAAGAAAAATGATTTTTAACTACTAAAGATGTGCAGAAATCCAATGGTATAAAAATACCCAATTTTTACAAAGCAATTGAACCCTAATTTTGCTTTTTAAAATCTAAACCCTAATTTTATTAAACTAAAATTAAAAATATTAAAACTATTTTATTATTCCTAAAAGAACAGGGTAGAAAATGAAACAAATGAAAATAAAAGGTAGGCGGGGTAAGTAATAGAAATTTACACTATAGTTAAAACAGAACACCCTTAACTATTAAGAAAGTACCAAACAAACCCTACGACTTAAGCAATTTTGAGCTTATTGCAAAAATGAAAATAAGCAAAAACTTAAAACAACAAAGTTGTTCCTGAGCTTTAATTCTACAACTTTAACAAAAGCTCTTTGAACTTTTAACAACTAGATAAGCTGAAAATTTAACTTTTTAATCTGAGTTACAGAAACTATGGTGTTTGTTTGAAAATTAAACTTTCCTAATCTTTGGCTTATTCCTAGCTTATTACTTAATGAAAATAAGATCCAAAAGAAACTACATGAAACTTGTGATGTGCACTAGGGATTTCTAAAAAGTAATAAGCTAAATGAAAACTAGATTATCAAGAAGTTTGATCTTAAAAAACTAAGGTTCAGCTTAATGACTATCCTTAAGCAATTTCTAATAAGCTAACTAGCTAAAATCTAAATTCTAGAAACTGAAATTTTGAAAATAAGCTCTAATATGAATATAGAGTAAACCTAGATAAAAGGATTTTGGAAATAACAACTAGAAAATAGAAATCCAAAAGAAAATAAGCAAGAAATCTCAGCTGCTGCTATACCACTTTTTGCAGGAACATTAGAACTATTCTAAAGCTTAAAAATGAAACTCAAAAGATTATCTATAAAGAGCTAATGGAGTACTATTAAGATGCTTAATACTAACTTCTATCTCCTAATTTCAAGTGCTAAAGAGTAGCTTAAAAATGATAAGCATCAAACAGTATTAACTGAGTTAATACTGTTTATGCTGATGTACTTGACAAAAGCTTAAATGCAGGCTAAATTTCTAAGGTGAGAACTCATAAACCAACTATCTAAGTGTTACTAAACCTACATTAACCAAACTTGAACTCTAAATCCCTGTGAATCACTTTACTCTAAAACTACTTAGCACTTAAAACTGTCCTGGTGCTAGAACACTATTTTTAAACTATAAAATCTTTAAAAATGCAAATTGACTTCTGAAACCTTTAGAAATCTTGTGTCTTATGATAGTCTCAACTAAAGAAATGAATTAACCTAATGGTCATTGACTTTTAAAGTCAAAATAGTGTAATGCCAAACACTCCTTACACTTTTTAAACATTTCTTAACAGCTTTTAAAATCTATTTTCAAACTGAATGACTAAAAACCTTTTATCTACTCTATCTATAACTAGTCTAAGTAAGCTGTTTAAGCTATAAAATTCCTAGCTTATGTTTTAAAAAGTAATACTTTCTCAGCTAGCTTAACCTTCTATTATGACAGAATCTAAAACTTGAGATCTCAATGAGTTCTAACTACAATCAACTTAAAACATTTGCATATCTATGTTAACTAAGCTAAATTGAACAGGATTAAGCACAAGAAGTAAACACAATAAGCTAATGAATTAAGCTGTATGAATGCTGAAATCAAAATTATAAAGCTAAACCTTTCATTTTGTAGTCTCTGAACTCTAGGTCACTCTTGTTGAGTGAGTGACCTTTAAACACAATCCTAATGGCTACCTTAGCCTCTAAAACCTGAGCTTAAGCTCAATAAGCTGAAATGAGCTTATTACTCCAAAAACTTCCAATATTGAATCAAGAGTAATCAAGAAATCATGACCTTGACTTGGATTGAACAAAAACAGTAACTAAATGACTTTAAACAAACTTTGACTGAAATTTGAGCTTAAGAACTAGTTTAAGCTTCAATGAGCTTATGAGAGCTTATTGTATCAAAACAGCTTAAAAATTGAAATCAAACACTAGTAAACTGAATGTTTAGCTTTTATTGATTATGTAAAGTAAAGTACAAACTGAGAATACAAAGGTACAAGTGATTGAAAGCTTAAAACTTGAATTAAAATGATTGGTAACAAAAGCTTAAAGAAAACTGAAATTTAACTAAAAAAACTAAAAATTAATAACCACCCTTCTAACTGCTGTCTAGCCTTTTATTTATAGGAGAGGATGAAGAAAGGAGAAGATGAGAACTTCCATCATTCCAAGCCATTGATCACTTTTTAACTTGAATTTTAGCCGTTGATTGTGATTGGTGAGGTGTTCAGACCAATAGGAAGCTGCCACGTCATAAAAATGACGTGGAGATGGTAAATACGAGGTGGGTTTGTAATTGGGAAAGACGGGAAAGGATTTGGGAAAGTTTGGGCTTGTTAGGGTTTTGGCGGGAAAAGTAGTTATAAGACGGTTAGGGAGAAAAATATTATATCACCGTTGTTGTTTGAGAAAGATTTTGGGGTAATTGCATAACCAGTCCTTGTGTTTCTTTTCCACAAGTGTAGTGTAAAAGTAAGTTTTGGAATTGACAATTCTGGCCCTTGTAGTTTTGAAAACAGGAAATGGACTTTTACTTTGGGCTTTTTGTTGGGTTTTTGTGACCCAAATAGTATAGAAGGGCCCAAAGGGTATTTTAGTACTTTTGCATCCTCTTCAAAGGGTATAATGGTCATTTTCCTTCAAACTTTTGTCCTTTTCTTTACTTTCTTGTCTTTTCTCAACCACGGTCTGATCCGGCTTTTGATATTGGCTTCAAATCTTTCTCTTGCTTACTTGTCTCTTCATTTCTTGTCGGTTTTTACTCGTTTTTGCTCTTTTTTTCTCTTTTTGACTTTGAATACCTTTCCTGCACATTGAGACACAAAAGCACACATATTTCCATCTTTTGGCATATTTTTGGCTTTTATTGGCGAAATCCTGGGTATTTTATGTATACAATTTAACACTTATCAATTCCTCATTGGTCAAGCTATTTTTCGTAATTTTTTCAGGATTTTTACAAATAGTTTAGTATTTTTAAACATTTAATTTTGTTAAAGTCATTTTTAATTCATAAAAAATTATAAAAAGGTCAAAAAAATATAATTCTTTTTTAGAAAATTTTCTTTTAACATTTAGAACTTAGGAAAATTAGATTTGCGTTCGTAGAGTTTAAATTGCAAAATTTGGATTTTTAAAGAACGGGATTGATTCCCGTTCTTGTTTTCTTCATGTTTTTAGCTTTAAACACCTTCGTTTTTGGTCTAGTTTTCTTTGCCTTAGGCTTTTAGTCAATTAAAACTTATAAAAGCCAAAAAGAACATTTTAGGCTTAAATTTTGATAATTTAGTTTTTTTTAGGTTCCGTTTAGGATTCCCGTTTTACATATTCAGTTAAAGTTTAATTTCCCGTTATTAAAGTTAGGTTTAATTGTCCCTTAATTTGATCACTTTTAGAATTTTTAGAAAACAAATCATCTTAGAACCAATTCAAATCATTGTCCAAATAAAAACGTGGTCTCAATTTCATAAATCTTTGGGAAAACGACCCGGTAATCACTTACCGGTTAAAACGTGTAGTATTTTTGTAAGATTTTTCCTACTACATTTGTCCTCAAGGGTAGTTTTGAAATTTTCTATACTTTGGATATTATTACGTATATAGTTGATATAGTATCACTCTTATTGTTACTGCCGATGTTTCAGCCGTGTACTTACAACAATTCGGGAAGACAGTTAGCAAGGTACCTGACCCAAGGATACTATCAGATTCAAGCTGGACATACAAGAGATTGTGTATACTGTTGATATATTACGTGATACTCTTAAGCTACCAGTGGACAATCCAGACAATCCATTTGTTCCACCAGTCAACATAGAGATTATTGAATCCTTTATGCACACGGTTGGCTATCAAGGTGTTGTTGATAAAGTGAGTGGTTTCTACACGAATTTTCTTGCTCAACTGTGGCAGACTATGTTCAAGGTGTTCAACCGCTACTTGACCACTAAAACATCAAGACATGATCAAACAAAGATAAACATTCTACAACTTTTCATGTCATGGTCAATCGCACAAATGATGATTATGCTGCTCTTTTTTGGTGGGATTTCAATAACTGTGTACTTCAGAAGAAGGATGTCATCCAGTATCCTCGCTTCACAAAGCTCATAATTACTGATTTGATGAAGAGATATCCATCTATTTCTCCATCAAGGATGATATTTCATTGGTAAGTGTTTATACTACAGGAAATGTAACAATTCGAGGAATGCTGATTCCGGATGCATTCTTGACTAAGAAAATTTGCGCCACTGATGACTGTAAGGAGTATGAGACGGTGTTTGTAAACGTAGTTGTTCTAATGAATCAACCGCAACCGGTTGTTTCTACCTAAGGAATGCATAGGTCTACACCTAGAGCCAATAGGACACCTACCCTTACTGTTGCTAGTCCTCAAGGGAAGAAGAGGAAGCAAAGTGATGAAGAGACAAGTTCACCACAAAAGTCGCTTAAACTAATTATCAAATAAAAGCGGGTGGTCAAAGGTGAAAGAGATGAAGAATCATATGCTGATAAATTTGTTGCTTCTATGCTTCATGATGATGTTTATGATTCCAGAGATAGGATAGAGCCCGGGAGCCATAAGGAACATCTAGAAGTTGTTGATGATGATGATGAAAATAAGGAAGAGAAGAAAGATGATGAGATGGGTAGTTTAGAGAATAGGACTGAGAAGATGCAGACACCAATTCCCACAACACCTAGATCCCTTAGGATAAACTTATGACAGATACTGTATTACTCTCAACTGCCACTACATCTGAAGATCCATACAAGAAAAGATGTTCTAGTAAGTATAGTCATCTTCCAGGAGCGCTTCACAAGATGTGCAGGCATCAAAAAATGATCAGGGACATGGAACGTAAATGTGTGACAACTGACGAATTTTGTAAAGTTCATGGAAAAGTTGATCAAGTTCTTCATGAAATTGTACCTCAACTTGCTGAAAAAGCAACCAATGATTTGATTGATACTTTGAAGAGAGTTGTGACCAACATCATCATTTAAGAGCGAGATGTTTTTCAAGCTGAAGTACCTGCTCTTCTTTCCAACGAGTTTGCTGCACAAGCACCCTAAATCATAGAAGAACTTTTCAAGTCTTATGTACAGAATAATGTTATTCAAGTTCATCCTACCACAACTACTTCAACCGATACAACTTCATCAGCTGATCTTCAACAACAATTGTATTTAAAGATGAAGTCTAATCTTCAAGATCAGGCTAATGATCCAACATTGTAGGAAGTACTAAAGCGTAAGTTTGAAAAGTCTTACACCTCTAATACTTCTTGCAGGGATGATTATTTTCACTCACAACGACATGATGACCATCAAGAAGATGATGCTCCTCCTGAGGTGGGGAGAAAAGGGTGAAAAGACATAAGACTTCTAAGACTTTAAAGTCTGCAAGGGGTTCTTCGTCAAACGATCAGCCAAAGATTCCACATCTTATGTATCTAAGCAATAACAACACAATAAGAATGGGATGCATGGGAAGAGGAATTAGTTATTGATGAAGATGAGGTGATTCCTGAAGATGAAGCACCTGAGTTGATCATAGAATTTCAAATGTTGATAAGCGTGTTCGAACTATCTTTAATCGTGCAAAAATGGGGGCTACACTAAATGCTATGTTGAGTAATCAGTTTAGAAATGTTGAAGAGTATGCCTACCATTTGGAACAAGCAACAAACTTTATGGAGAATCAGATAGTTTGGGAAAGCAGACAAGAGGACATAAGACGATCAATACCAAAAGCTCTCGTATTCTATGGACCTCAAAGGAATCCAAATGAACCACCAAGGTATTTGTATAACAAAGATCTGTTCTTCTTGAAGAATGGAAATATTAAGGAGAAGAAGTATATTCTTTCACTCTACAAGATACACGCAGAATCATTTCCAGAAGCCGATCTGGAAGAAAAGATAAATCGTTGGGTTCGTAAGAATTCAAGAATTTTAATGAATATGAACGGTTGTCAATTTAACATTGGAAAGATTCATGGCATAAGAGAGTGTACAAGCAAAATCAAAGAAAAGTCAGAGACAATCCAGAAGACTATTTCTCCAATCACGGGATTACAGAAGTTTTCAGAATTATTACTGATCAACTATATGGTTTGGACTTCATGGAACAAATACTTTTGATGAGAGAAATTGATAAGCCAGATAGTTTTTCTAAAGCTGACTTAAAGTATCTAAACAAAAATGATACTGAAGACTCTTATTATCTCTGCCGGAAGAAAAAGGTTAATTATCGTGAAACCAAGTTGATGAATTCCTTAATAACGTTCATCAAAAGTCATGTGATCTGGGAGAGAGTTCATGATTTCCAGTTGGGTATAGAAAGCTACCAGATAAAGGTAAACTTAACTGCACCAACATTAACATTCCTTGGTATTGAAGCACATGAACCGTACTTAATAGTAGACAACCCAACTACGGGTTTCATTTACTTAAACATCAAAGATAAGAAATAGGTTATGTATTTGGTAGAGATTGTTAAATTCTGTGATGCTACGTTAGAAAGAGTCTTAAATGAAGTAAAGCCAAGGATCTTTCAAAATCAGTTCTGGAAGAAACCACCTCGGCTAGGTGAGTTAGATCTTGACATAATGAGAGCATTTGAAAGAGAAATATCCAAGCGTCTAAGTCATCGATAGCAAATGAGAATGTGGGAATCTTTTGTCAATGAAAGACCAATTTTGCCGACGATGAAGCGTTTGTAATAATCAACTCTCAGGGGGAGATTGTTAGGTTTAAGAAAAGTGTTTATTATCAGATGAATTGGTCTTTGTATAGTTTTGTTTAGTTTATAGTTTTATAGTAATTATATTGTAATAAATTCTATCTTGGTCAAAGTTAAGTAAAGTTGACCAAGGTTTGACTAAAGTTAGGAAAATAGAATAGGATAAACAATACGTATAAATACCCATCTAGGAGGGGTATTTATACAAGTCTTCACATTTGTAACTTCACTTCTCCCTCCCATTTCTATTTTCCCTTTTAATGAAAACTTTGAAAATAATGAAAAATACTCTCTAGCTCCTATCCTCTAATTTTATAACTTTCGTATGATACTATAATGCAAACATGACATATAACAGTATGGGAGATTTAGACGAACTGGCTAAAGCCCAAATACTCATAAAAGATCTAAGGTCAAGACTAAGCAACGCAAGGAGCTGCTATAGCCCGCCTGGGAAGGAACTTCTAATGGCAAGCATCAGTATAGTCAAGCCTGGACAAAACGTCCAGGCTACAACTAGAATGAGATCTTATTCCAAAGGCCATTGCATCAGACTACACGTGTCACTGCCTCATTTGATTATGAGGTAGTGCTAAAAATATTACACTTAGTACATGCAAGCACTCATGGAGCAATCTATGACTGTAACAGAACCAAGGATGATGCACCACGTGTCATCATTGTCCCCTCTCTTGGATGTCCAACACATGGACCATCCTCGACCCTTGGATCGCACTTACAGGATGCACAAAACCCTAAATGCATCCCTATAAATACAAGATTATTTCCCTTGAAATCGTACAAGTCCTAACCTGTTCTCTTATAGGTAGAATAGGCAACCCCTATGTTCTTTCCTTAAGAACAGAAACACACTATATAGTCATCATGAGTGTTACCCCTTCTCGTGACTCCGGTTATACCTTGGGTTACCGAACGTGGAAAACCAAACGATCGACTATCCCCAACCCCTCAATACGTATCATATGTAAACACATACAATTAGTCTCATCTCACACCAATCACCTTACTTATTCATTGCTTTGCGTACCATACGTAAACAATTTTGAATATTCTTAATCTTTTAGTTACAACATATAATACTTTTCTTTTATCATAAATTTTTCCATAATTAATTTAATTTCTAGGGGTAATTGCATACATATCCTTAGTAAAGTTTAATATTACATCAATGTCCTTCTCACGTTTGTAATTACATCAATATCATTCCTAAACCTATGTAATTACATCAATATAATTATCAAACTTTTATAATTACATTAATCTTTTCCACATTTTTGTAATCGCATTAATATCCTTCCTAAACTTTTGAATTCTCGTACATTCAAAAAAATCAACATGTTCTTTCATTACTTGATGCCAAAAAGTATATATGAGCAAATAAATATATATGAACAATATGTTCTTTTATATCTATATCTAAACTTTTCTAATTACATCATCGTATTCTTTCATCACTCGATGCCAAAAAGTATATATGAACAATATAATTATGATCAATATAAAATATAATTAATAATTTCATAACTTAAAATCAATATAATTATGCTTTGATTAATTTTTGGATACATATGAGAATCTAAAAGTTTAGGAAGGATATCAATATAATTACATAAGTTGGGAATGACATTGATGTAATTACAAAACTGAGAAGGAAATTAATGTAATATTGAACTTTAAGAATGATATACATAGTCTCCCTAAGTTTTAGGTTGATCTTGCAATTGAGGATATTGAACAAAAATAAATATGTGAGACTATTTTGGTGAAATACAAGGGATCTTATTGGATTTCACAATCATCACTAGAGGAGCAAGACTGTCAGTTTTTTTTACTCATTTTGCATTTAAAAGTTTGGGCGAGTAATTCAATTCCCAGTTACGGAGATAATGTGCAACGTTTTTCTTTGTTAAGCATCACCAAGATATACAATACTAGCTTTATAGCCCGCCCGATGGGCGCGCTAGCTCCATGGTATTTGTTGATAAGATAATAAACTATGTAACGAAAATTGTAAATTTCAATAGAAACAAGTAAAAGTATTGTTATGGATCATTAAAAAAACATACATGTGGCTTCAAACACCAAAAATGTGGGTAATGCTTGTGTAGATGGTACATATAACAGATCTAATGTCGATAGCCTATGGAGAACTTCCGTGTAAACAAAATTGTTGGTGCAGTTTGTGTAGTTGTCATCCTTATCACAACATATGACCTTTAAACCTTCCTTGTGACTATTAAAACAACGCAACCAACTGGCCGTGTTAAAAAATGCAGAAGAATGCAAAAAAATTTAGTAAACATATTATGATATATATTAAATCGATAATGAAGCGTTTAGTTAAACACACCAAGTCTATGAGTCTTTTAGGGCCCTTTTTTTGCTAATTCTATGTTAAGAATTCAAATACGAAATAAAACCACATATAGATTTAATTACATTATATATGGATTTGCCTTTTTATGGATTTGCCTAGCATGCTATATGTGGTTGTGTCAAGAGTCAAGAGTCAAGAGCAATATGTTTTATATAACTTCTTGTCTAGCATGCTATTAAAACTTCTTGTTTTCGGCTAGCATGCTATATGTGGTATATCGAGTAAAAAGGCAAATCTATATATAGAGAATATTTTGCTTTTATAAAACTTCATATCTAGCAAGCTATTAAAAAACCCGAAAACAAAAACATTATGTAGAAAACTCATAAATCACACATGGAAGACTAAGTGAAAAGACAAAGAGGCGGTGGAGGTGTTTGGATATTTCTTTATTGCACTTGGAAAGGGATGACATAATTTTCTCTTTTACACCTTTACATAACACATACTCATACCCCATCTATGAGGTGGGAAAATCCTTTTATATGCTAAGGCTCTCCCCACACTTTTCCTCATGTGGTGATGTGGGATAGTTTCCATACTATCTCATGTAATCTCATAACTTAGCCTATTTCACCAACTATTACACGAATAACAATATGTTTAACTATTACATGACTCATGAGATCGATAATGATCGTCACTTAACTAAAATTGAATTCCTAACAATCTCCCCTTAAGGGACAATCATTGAGATCTCATTAATGATCAACACTGTTTGAATTCCTAACAATCTCTCCCTAAGGGGTGATTATAAAGATCTCTGTATGTGACATTGATCTTTGATCTTTGATGCTTCTTGTCTTAATCTCGAGTCTTGTTCGTGTAATAATTATGCTAGTTACTTTGTTCCATTCATGCTCTTATGATCTTGATCTTTATCTTTTCTTTGTCATTATCTTTCGTCTTTTGACTTTGCCTTTGAGATCTTTCATCATTACTTGCTTTGAATGCATATTGATTTGTCTTCTAATGATAGGCTTGATGCATTTGACCAACATACTCATACTTGTCTTGAAAGATTGCAGTCTCCATCATTATAGACCTTTTGACTTGATCATAACCTTGATGACTTTGAAGGAGTTATTTGATTATTAGAGTTATGGAAGTGTATCTTTGTTTGTTCTGAGCTTTCATCTTTGACGCGTAAATCTTTGAAGCTTTTAGTATGAGTACGTGGCTATGAATATGACAAAGCTAGAATGAGGCATTTACACCATCATCGGTACATGCACTTATAAGGGTTAACAATAAAACATCAGATGTGGAAGAATGTCTTATTCATTCCCCAAGGTTTGGTAACTTTAACCTCTGGTTCCGTAAGGACCGTTTTATAGTATAAATATTGTACCTGCGTCATCAAGATTCGATTCATGAATGAATCTCCTTAACAGGTTTTCTAGCTTTAAGTATGGTTTATCTAGAAAGGACACGCCAATAGATGCTAATGATGTTTTTTGATATTTCACATCCGTTCCTATATCTGGATTCCCTTTTAATTTAGGATAACAGACGAATATATGTGAGTTATTATTGTAACCGTAAAGCAAGCAACAACAACTTTGGGTGTTTCCCGTTAAATCCATAAACCTGGATCGCTTTGGATTTCTAGTTATCACATGTTTGATCTTTTTCAAGATCACCCATGTCACCTACCGCAGTGATGTTTGATGTTGACACTGGAAGGATTTCTATTTGTCATTGTAAAATATTAAAAAGTATCACTCTGAATGTTCTGGCAAGATCTGATGATAATGCGTAGGACTCTTTGTTACAACTTGTGTTATTTATTGTGAACAACAAGTGTATTTTGGAATTGTGTCCTAACGAGATTTGTAATTTGATCTCTTTTGGCTCTAGACTCAATCAGTGCCTTTTGGTTTTAGTGAGCGAAGAGGATGGAGCTGACTGCCACCTTTTCAATATCAACATTTCTCAGAGTGAGAAGTTGATAGATGATGTGTTTAATCTCCGTGAGAATTGAAACAAGAATCTTTTAAGAGAAACTTGAGTGGCTGGGAAGGGTTGTGCATTGCATCACTGGGTCCATGATGTCTTGTCTTCAATACCAAATATCATCTTTGTGATATCCGATAGATTATGTATTGAACCGGTTTCTGCCTAGTTGTGTGGGCTTCTTTCTTTTCACCCTTTACATAACTTTTCTTTTTCATTCTTCAACCCCTTCAATGTTTACAAAGACATCATTACTATCACCATATTGTGATTGTTCCGATGATAACTTATGCCTTAGTTAACATTTTTCTCATATTCTCATTTAACTCTATCTTACCTAAGGACTTCTAATCTATCTAATGGAATGTCCTTGGGTAGATCCCTCCGGCTCTAGTTAGATCATAGGACTAATACCTAACCTAACCACCTTATAAATTCATCATCGTCATGAAATTGTTGGTTGTTAGGTATTATGGTCAAAACCATAAAAACCATCTGAAAATCAACCAAAGTGTTTGATAGATTAATCAAAATTTTTTACACTTTGAAAGTTTTATCTTTTAAGAAATGCTCCCTCCACACATGTGCATCATGAATGGAAGAGTTTTGCACATGGAGGAAAGAGTTACGCACTTGAGTCAAAGACGATCACATTTTAATATGATTTTCTCCCCCTCAAAAATAGCATACCACATGATGTTTTTTATATCAATGGAATAAAATGGCTATTTGAAAATTTTGAAAGCACATGGTAGAAAATGGTTATTGCATGATTATTATTGGAATTTTTTTTTGAATGTTTTAAACAAATTCAAAAGCTAGTTGTAGTCAAAGTGTGCCTATAATTAAAACGGATGGTCACTAGGCCACTAACAACAATTTTCTATTTCTCTAGACCGGGTGTAGCTTCGATCGCGGGCGCGCTTGTCGATATATGCACACTGTTCAACAACTATTTTTATCTCTGAAAGAATTGCCTTTTGTTTAAACTCATTTTTTATATTCCCCCTTAATCATACAAATGCGTTTCATTTCTTTTATTTGTTCGACACCAAAGTTAAATTGAAGGATATAGTGAATGTTGAGCACATTATTTTGAAAGATTTTGAATTTTTGAAGCCCTTAAAATGGATATCAATCAAAGGGTTTACCGAGGAAGGGAGTAAGTGTTGAACACACAATTTTGAAAGATTTTGAAAAATCTTTTTGATAAACTCTTGAAAAATTATGTTCAACAATTTAGAAACCATTTTCTTGACCTCTAAGAGTTTGAATGTCTTGATGAATCAACTCAAATCTGAGAAGGTATAAGCTTCTAGTTGTTAGGATAAATGTACCTTAGTTATAACACTTTCTTTTTTAAATTCGGTTTAAGCTGATATACTTAGAAGTCAAAGTTTTGTTCAAACTTTTGAATCGAGCATATTTTTGAAAGATTTTGAATATCTTTTAAAAAAATATCTTGAAAGATTATGCTCGTTGTCCCTTTTTAGATATAGATTCATGTAAGGACGGGAGTATTGAACAAACAAATTGAAAGCTTTTGAAAATCTTTTTGAGAAATACTTGAAAGATTGTGTTCAACATTTTAACAAAACCATGTACTTGAGCTTAAGATTTGTGATTATATGTATAAATAAGCTCAAGTCCGAGAAGTTGTGAGCTTCTCGTTGTGAGGATAAGTGTACGAAAATGTACACTCTCCTTTATCTTTAGAACGAGTCGTAAGCTGACATTTACTTAGAAGACGTATGTTTTGAGCAAACTTTTGAAAAGTTTTTCATAAATATGTTCAAAAACAAGAAGATTTCTCTTCTTTTAAAGATAAAGCGCACTGAAGCGTACACTTCCCTTTTATTTGAAAACTGGGTTGTGCACTGATGTATACACAAGTCATTTTGATGAGCAAAATTTTGAAATATTTTGAAAACCTTTGGAAAAATTATGAATAAAATTTGTTCATAAACAAGAAGATTTCTCTTCTTTTCTTAAGATGGGTGCACTGACACGTACACTTGATTTTCTTTGAAAACACGACTTTTGTACTGAAGTATACGAAATCCATTACATTGAGCTCAAAACTATGAATGTTTTGAATGAAAAGCTCAAGACCGAGAAGATTGCTCTTTTTGTTTATAGGATAAGTTGTCTTTAAAGATAAACTTTCCTTTATTCGAGGCACGAGTTACAGTCTGAAATAACTGTAAGTTATTATTTTAAGTTCGAATCCTAATCTGAAATGATCAGAAGTCATAACCTTAAGTTCGAGTCCTGATTTGAAATGATCAGAAATCATTAGTTTGAAGCGCGGGTCCTGAACTAAAGTGTCCAGAAGCCATTGACTTGAGCTACAAAACTTTGAATGTTTTGATTGAATAGCTCAAGACCGAAAAGATTTCCCTTTTCGCTATTAAGGATAAACACACTGAAGCGTACATTTTCCTTTTATCTGAAGACCAGGTTGTTATCTGTCATTTAATAACAAACCATTAGATGTCAAATTAGACAACAACCTTTGGAACCCATTTAAGCACGGTGCCAACGGGTTTACCAAATTTTGAAAATAATTTGAAGGTTGTGTCAATTCGATGTAAAGAAGTTGAATTCTAACGAGGACTGAAAACCGGTGTTTCATTTTGAAATACTGCTCGTGGAATCAACGGAGATTTAAAAATCCTTTTGTTTTTCCATTGATTATGAAAACCTTGTGTTTCTTGAGGAGTTTTAAATCTTGATGAAGAGGAAGATTTTCATCTGTTGTTGAAACCCGGTGTTTCATTTTGAGAATTCATTTTTGAAATGAATGGAAATCTTCCACTATTTAAAATTTTCAATGCAGAGTCATTCTTGTATTGCAGTGAAAGCATTTCTGATTTTGAATATTTAAATGGTTTTAAATGACTTTGATTTGGTCTTTACACTTGCTTTACCGGTGTAAAGCAGGAGTTTAGAGTTTCAAAAACTTGCTTTGTCTTACTTGAATCACTTGAGTTAAAAACTTTTCGAGGAGTAGGTGTTTCAAAGACTTAAGGTTTCTTAGAAAACTTCCTATCTTTTTGCAAAGAATAGGTTGTAAACTGAGACACCCTCTTTGGAAATGATTTGAAAGATTCACCCGTGTAAATATTCGGCAAGACACTTATTTTTGGTGCTGAAAAGTTTGACATAAGAGATTTTTCTTTTTTTCAGTTAAGAGCATCAAACTTTTCTTTTAGGGCATTATATGAAATTCTCAACTCATTATATTCCTTTTGATTTGAAATAAGATCTTGTGATGCCAACTTTGATTCTAAAGAAGCAATTTGTTTCAAAAACTGATATTTTTCGGCTTTAGAATCTTGAATTATACGATCCAATTGTCGTTCAAGGACAACTCTTGTATTTCCAAGTTTTTCAAAATATGTTTCGAACTTGTTTGTTTTCTTTGAAAATTCGACTTTGGCATCCTCAAAATATTTTGTTTGTTAAGCTAAAATCATTTTGAGCTCCTTAATATTTGTTTCATAACTTGATGTATCATTTTCGAAAAGAATCTTTTTCTCTCCCAATTCTGATTGAACATCCGAGGCATCAGAATTGTACACAGATTTTTTAAGGAAGTCACTTGTGATTCGAGAGTCAAATGTTTTGTTTTTCATTGATTCAATCTTTTAAAAAACTTAATCAAACTGTTTATCCCCGAATTCAGACAATTGAGATATAAATTTTTCTGCCACATTTTGTGTAACATTTAAACTTTTTGTCTGAACTCGTGATCGTTTGATTGAATCAAATAAGTTTTGGTAAGTCAACTTCAAGTGTTCATTTTCTTTTTGTAATGATTCCACAACATATTATAATTCAATGTTTTTCGTATCAAGTTCGTCGAGATCAAACTTGATTGTGACCTCATCACTTTGTTCTTTAAAACATGACCAGTTTGCATTGATGTCAAAGATTAGTTCTGAGATTTTAATTCAAGAGAAATGCAATGTGCCTCCAATTTTGCAAAATCATTTTCATACTGGGCACATCGTTTGGGCATTTCATCTATCGCATTAACAGCTTGTTTTAAAAGTTCATCTATGGTCTTTTTGAGACAATGGTTTTCATTTTCCAAAGAAGATTTTTGCTCAAAAATCTCATTCTCATGCACATGGCTATGTGACTTTGATATGACTGACTCAAATTGGGTGTTGAAGAATTCTTTTTTTATGTCCAAAATTAAACACTTTTCATCAAACTTGTCTTCAAGATACGTGACATACTGGAAATCATCTTTCATTTCTTTGACAAGACCTCTTTCAAAGAAGTTTAGTTGAAGATTGACGTCTTTAACTAAAGGTTCAAATTCTTCAGCCAATCAATTTCTAGCTATCATATTGACATTTTGTTAATAAATCTGTTCAAACCTCTTGAACCATTCTTCTCGATTACGTTCTAATTTGAAACCATTTGTTTCTCAAACTTGAGCATTGCCTGCTTGACATAGCAAAAGTATTTCATTGGAAGACTTTTCTGTTAGTGCAAATATTACGATATTTAATCTATACGATCTCTTTATGTTTTGGTGATAACAAACATGTAACCTGTAATACA
>BQNB010051120.1:29036-39881 GCA_026074375.1 Tanacetum coccineum
AGAGCCAAGGTTATAGAGAACCAGGTCAAAATGTTTTTGCTGGACTATAACCGTTTTCAAACATTGCATTCATAAAAAGGGTTTTTATGGGACACACTATTTGTTGCATTAGTGGGACTAGATGCATTCATAATTGATATACGTGGTTATAATATATTACATATATTACAATAAGAGCCTTATATAATATACTCTTATAAGTTATTTCTTCTGGTCACAGTGCGATGTGATCTTATTTTATTTATGATGCATATGTTATGTTACGTTATGATTGTATTGAAATCTAACGGGTATTATGTTTTCTTGTGATTTAATAAAATGGCACCAAGAGGAAGGCCCACGAGGTTAAACCCAGATGCAACACCAACACCAATCACACCAGGCCTTAATTGATCAAGGAGTTGCTGCTGCAATGGCTGAAGCAGAAGCAAGCAGAGTTAGGAATGGCTATAATAGCAATGGTTTAGGACTAAGGCCAGCACAAACTGCTCGCGAATGCTCTTACTCTGAATTCTTGAAATGCAAACCTTTGGACTTCAAAGGCACTGAGGGAGTCATCGGACTCATTCGATGGTTCGAGAAAATGGAATCTGTGTTTAGCATTAGCAATTGCCCAGCAACTAGCCAAGTCAAATTCGCGACTTGCACTCTACAAGACGATGCTCTTACATGGTGGAATGCCCATGTTAAGACCACTACTCCTGAAGCAGCTCATGCCATGTCATGGGCAGCTCTAAAGAAAATGATGACTGATAAGTACTGCCCGAGGGGTGAGATCAAGAAGATTGAGACTGAGATGTGGAATCTTAAGGTTAGGGGCACCGATGTGGTGGCCTTTCAGTCGACGATATTCAGCAACTAGCTTTGATGTGTTCCAGGATGTTCCCAGAAGAGATAGACAAGATTGAAAAGTATATCGGTGGCTTGACCCTGGTATGATACAGTCAGTTAAAGGCTCAAAGCGAAAACTATTCAAGAGGCTCCGAGTTTACAACTGAGCTGATGGAGAAAAGAACCCATATGCCTATGTCACGAACGTCAGGCAGAAAGGAAAAGAAAGTACGATGATCTTTCCAAGAACAATCAAAACCAACAGAATAAGAGGCAGAACGCAGGCCAGGCTTACACCGCAGGCAATAGTGGCAGGAAATCATACGCCGGGTCTAAACCTCTATGTTTCAAGTGTAATTACAATCATGAAGGTCCTTGTCCACCTAGGTGCAATAACTGCAAGAGGGTTGGCCATCTGACCCAGGATTGTAGAAGCCGACCTGCAAATGCCAACAACAACAATAACAACAACAACAACAATAATCAGAAGGGCAACGGTTGCTATGAGTGCGGAGCTCAAGGTCCATTTTAAAAGAAAAACTGCCCAAAAATGGAGAACAATGACAGTGGGTAATCAAGCTTTCGGAACGACTCAGGGCTAAGCGAAGGTGTATGTGGTTGGAAATGCAAGGGCAAACCCAGATAACGTCATTGCGGGTACGTTCCTTCTAAACAACCGCTATGCTTATATCTTATTTGATACGGGTGCCGATCAAAGTTTTGTGTCTACTACATTTAGCTCCCAATTTGACATTACGCCATCTACCCTAGATCATTATTATGATGTCGAACTAGCTGACAGGAGAATAAATTGGGGTTGAACTCTATCTTAAGGGATTGTCACATTAAACTTCCTCAACACCACCAATTCAACATAAACTTAATGCCTGTTAGAACTTGGCTAGTTTGATGATATAATCGGTATGGATTGCGTTGGCGAGTACTCCAAGCGGTCATTGTGTGTGCCGAGAAGATTGTTCGCATCCCCTGGAGAAATAAAACCTTAATCATACACGGTGATGGAAGTAACCAGGGAAATGTGACACGATTAAACATCATTTCGTGCACTAAAGCGCAGAAGTACATGGAAAAAGGATTTCCTATCTTTTTGGCACATATCACTGCAAAAGAGGTTGAAGACAAGTCGGAGAAGAAGCGAACTTTGAGGGAGTACCAATAGTCATAGACTTTCCTGAAGTATTTCTGAGGATCCTGCTGGGTCTTCCTCGACTCGACCAAGTCGAGTTTCAAATTGAATTTGGTTTTTTTACCTGGTTTGGGCTGCACCTGATAGCACGTGGACACCTTTATTGATTGTCGCCTTCGAGATGAAAGAGTTATTCTGAGCAACTGAAAGAGCTATCCGAAAAAGGGCCTTTATAGACCCAGTTCCTCTCCTTAGGGAGCTCCGGTTTGTTTGTCAAGAAGAAGACGGTTCATTACCGGCTTGGATGTGCATTGATTACCGGGAATTGTATAAATAACGGTGAAGAAACTTTATCCGTCCCAAGGATTGTTGCATTTATTTGATCAGCTTTAAGGGTCGAGTGTCTACTCGAAAATCGACCTAAGGTCAAGTTATCACCAATTGAGGGTTCGAAAAGAAGACATTCTGAAGACTGCCTTCAGAACTCGTTATGGCCATTACGAATTTCAAGTTATGCCGTTTGGTTTGACAAACGCACCTGCTGTATTCATGAACCTTATGAATCGGGTATGCAAACCATATCTAGATAAATTTGTGATTGTCTTTATTGACGATATTCTGATATATTCGAAGAACAAGAAAGAACATAAAGAATACCTTAAGCAAATCCTAGAGTTGCTTAAGAAAGAGGAGTTATATGCCAAAATTTCCAAATGTGAATTTTGGATCCCCAAAGTACAGTTCCTCGGTCATGTGATCGATAGTGAAGGAATTCATGTGGATCTAGCCAAGATTGAATCCATTAAAGATTGGATATCTCCTAAGTCACCAACGAAGATTCGTCAATTTTTAAGTCTTGCTGGGTATTACCGAAGATTCATTGAAGGGTTTTCAAAGACCGCCAAACCAATGACTAAGCTTACTCAAAAGAAGGTCAAGTTTGAGTGGGGCGATAAACAAGAAGCAGCTTTTCAACTGTTGAGCAAAGTTGTGCAGGTGCTCCAATCCTTCGCATTACCTGAAGGAAGCCAAAGATTTCTACATCGCATACTTGCGGACCCTTCAAATGAAGGTTGGGCGCTGGTTGATGCAAAGAGAATAGGTGAATTTTTATGCATTATGCAGCTAAAATTCATGAGAGATCTATCAATCATGATTTGGAACTTGGGAGAAGTTAGTGGTTGTCTCAAGATCTGGAGCTATTATTTATTGGAATCTAAGTGTACGGTGCTTCACGATCACAAGTGTTTTGCAACACTTTTTAAGATCAAAAAAGAGTTGAACATGAGGCAACGCCGATGGTTAGAGTTGCTAAGTGATTACGATTGCGATATTCGTTATCACCTAGGGAAAGCAAATGTCGTTGCTGATGCTTTGAGTAGGAAAGAACAAGAACCACCATTAAGAGTTCGAGCTTTAGTCATGACTATTAGCTTGGATCTTCCCAAACAGATCTTAAATGCTCAGACTAAAGCATGAAAACCAGAGAACATTAAGAGTGAAGACGTTGGGGGAATGTTGATTGAAAAATGCTAAATTTCCAGAAGCGATTAGAGAACAAAAGTTGGAACCACGTGCGGATGGAACCTGTGCCTCAATGGCAGGAGCTGGTTACCTTGTTATGGCGATTTGCGGACTGTGATCATGCACGAATCCCACAAATCAAAATACTATATTCATTCGGGGTTCGAACAAAAGTATACCAACGACATGAGAAGCTTATTGGTGGCCCAACATGAAAGCCGACATAGCCACTTATGTTAGCAAGTGTTTGACCTGTGCTAAGGTCAAGGCCGAACATCAAAGGCCATCAGGTGTTGTAAATACCCAAGTACACGAATGGAGTGGGACAACATCTCTATGATTATGTCACGAAGCTTCCTAAGATATCTCAAGGCTAATGACTCAATTTTGGGGTGATCGTTGGGAACCGACTCACTAAGTCTGCGATCTTCACCCCAATGAGAGAGACTGATCCTTTGGATAAACTTGCAAGAATGTACCTGAAGGAGGTGGTCACGAGACATGGAATACATGTTTTCAAATTGTGATCGCGACACGAGATTCACATCAAAATTATGGAGGTACTTCAGAACTACTTTGGGTATAATTTGGATATGGTACCGCGTCACCATCCACAAACTAGAGGGCAAGCGAAGAAGGACCATTCAAACTAGCGAGGATATGCTGCGTGACTTGTGCGATCGACTTTGGAAAGGGTTGGGTTATTAACTATTTGCATTAGTCGAGTTTTCATTATAACAATAGACTATCACGCTAGCATCAAGCCGCCACCATTTGAAAGCACTTTATGGTCGAAAGATGTCGTTCAGCTGTGTTTGTTTGGACTCAAGTTGTGAGAGCTCAAATCATTGGTCCAGTACTAATCTAAGAGACATGAGAAATGGAAAATCATTCCAGATCAAGCAAGATGCAAGACCGCTCGTTGATTGCAAAGAGTTACGTCCGATCTAATGCGTAAACCAATGGAATTCCATGTCGGGGATAAAGTTATGGCTCGAAGTTTTCGCCTTGGAATTGGGTCGGACGTTTTTGGCTAATCGGGGGAAGTTAAACCCTAGGTATGTTGGACCTTTCAAGGTGTTAGAAAAGGTTAGAGAGGTTGCTTACAAGCTCGAGCTTCCTGAAGAGCTGAGCAGAGTTTCAATTACTTTCATGTGTCAAAACCTGAAAAAGTGTCTATTATGCCGATACGACACCTTTTAGATTCCGTTGGATGGACTTCATCTTGATGACAAGCTTCATTTTTGTTGAGGAGCGCCATTAGAAATAGTGGCGTTGAAGTTTAAACGGTTGAAGCTAAGCAGGATCCATTAGTCAAGGTTCGATGTGACTCCATGAGAGGTCCTGAGTTCACGTGGGGAACGTGGAAGACCAATTCAAGAGAAAACACCCGCACCTCTTCATCAGATCTGCACCATCGTCCAGTGCTACATAGTGAGCTTGAGGACAAGGCTCGTTTAACAGGGACAGTCTATAACACCCTGTGTTTTCAATTCATTGACGACGTCGATAAATCCGCAATGTACCTTTTGTATTGTACGCATTTGCTTTAAATCATAAGTTAGGTTAAATCGATGTACGCCAAAAATTAGCGTTCAATGTAAACGGGCATCGATAATAAGCGTTTACATCAATCAAGTATTAAATAATTATTTTGAGAATAATTATGATCCTTGTTCATTTATTTTATTGGTTACGTAAGTTAAATACGTTTCGCGACAAATTAAGTTTAGGCATACCCGGAACCACAAAAATAATTCTACGCTTCAACAAATACCTATGTTTTTATACAATGATCAAAGTTTATAAAACTTTATGCATATGAGCATACATATACATGTCCTATATAAATGTATATGTATCAAATTAACCAAGACTATTACAGTAGTATTATTTTATAAAAAAATAAACTTCACTTTACTTTTTTATATAAAAGTTCATTACACATTTACTTTATGTAAATACGCAAGTAACTTATATAGAAAAAGAAAAATAAGCTAGGAACACAAGTCCTTAGTTTAATGGGATGATTCCCATTATAAGGAACCAAGGAACAAAGGCATTAAAAGCCCTTGTTTCCCTCCCTTGGTTCCCTTGACCACGGCACACACACCACCCCCCTCCCCTTTGAATTTCTTGGTCAAACTTGCAAACAAATATCTCAATAAACTCTTTCCTTATTTATTATCTATTATAATAAGAGAAGTAACCTCTTTTACTTATAAAAATCACACTCTTTTCTCTCCTTCCTAGGCCTAAAACCACGGCGTCAACCCTACCCTTCTAATACTATCCATACAAAATTTATTATTACTATTTACATACACTCTCACATCATATTTAAGTTTACTCACTGTTTTTTGATAGCCTTGATTAATTTATTTACTTTGAGTGTTGAAGCAAGGAAATCAAGATTTTGGGTATTCATATTGAATTTGGGTTTTCATAGCTCGCTAGCTTTGGTTTATAGTCTTAAACATGGGTTTAGATTGTGTTAGTCTTCATCTTCATCATCATAAGGTCATCTTAAATCTTATGATCTTACATTTTCATTTATATGCTATAGGTTAATTCTTTCTAGCTGGGAATCACCATTTAGGATTTTTATTTGGAAAATGCAAGGTTTTTACTGCAATGCTCTATTTTGTTACACTAATTATTCATATTGTGTTTATTACTAATATCATGTTCTATTGGATGAGAAAATTTCACTTGTTTCCCATGTTATTGATGTAGAATGATTAACTACAAATTAGGGTATATAAAGTTTATAATATGTTTCTAAGTTAAAGAAATACAAAGGACATGGTCAAGGTTAATTATGGACCTTTAGTAATGTTATATGATCATTAAAATAGGACTATATACGATGGAAGATTGTCATACTTATGGTTAATATGTTATAAAAAGTATAAAGTGGTTAAAACATAAAAAACAAGGTAAAAATGGGACTTATGAAAGTTATTAATCCATTCTGTCCAAAAGTGTTAAAAATATACTTTTTTTTATGTTTGTTATAGATATTACCATTTCACGACGATTCCAAAAAGGTAAGAAACTTGTCAAACGGATTAATAACAAAAAAGTTACGTTAAAAACGAGTTATACGTTAATTAAACGGAGTTTATAAAAACTTTTTATAAAAATTATTCAAACAGAAAGTTTGATAATTTTAACAAATAATACATATTTTTAGGATTCCAAAATGATAAGACTCGTAATTTTTCAATTAATAACGAACAACTTATGAATTTCGCGAGTTTACGACAATTAATACTTTTATAAAACTATTTTTATAAAAGTTACTATTCATGACAGAAAGTTATATTTTTGTAAACCTCATAAAATTATAGAACTTTCAAAGTGAGAAACGTCCTCGAAAGAATCATTAAAAGGAGCGTATAAAATAAATACGACATTTACGGGTTTTACGACAACAAATACGATTTAAATAAAACTCACGTCTGATGTGAACAGTAAAAGTTACTGTTCACCAGAGGGTCAAAATACGGAAAATGTCAAATTATGATAACTCGTCCTAATACGAAAAGTTGGGCATAAGAAACGTTAAAATCGGGCTTAAAACGCGAAAGTTATGCTAGTTTTACTAAAACAGTAATTATAAACGTTTTAACTTATTAAACACAATTTTACCAAAACCATTAGTTGGTGATTGAAACTATATAGAGATCTATAGTGGTTTATCAAAGTACGTATATTACTAGGGTTTCATTAATGCGGCTCTTCGGGGTGTGGTGGATATCGTCGAGTTGATGGATTTACGATTTATAAGTGTTCATTGCTCCTATACGTTCACTACACGACCTCTTGATTATGATAGCCCGACGAGTAGTTAATGTAAATATACAATTGACCATGTATATGTTGTTAGTTAATCGAAGTACATTAGGTACTTATCACGACCTTATGAAATTTAGGTTGCTATTCGATCTTTTAGTGACGATTTATCTGCGATATTTAGATTATCAGAACTCAAGGTAGTTCAATAGCCCCACATTTTTTCGATTCAATGATTTATAATTATGGGTGGATAACATGCTTTGTTTTATAAATTGCGACGCAAGTATTGATTACTTGTTTGCTTATGAGTGCGAGTAACCCAAGTTGAGCCCTTATTCATGAACTGTCAATTGCATAGATGTAGTTGTTAATTACTCAGTATGTGAGCGCGAATGTTATGAATGGATCTATTTGGGGAAACATCCTCCCCGTTCGGGTGATCTAGCTATCACGGGAACGAATGTTTATTTAGGCATGTCGATATTGTAGGATGTTTGCGGGTTGAACATCTAAATCGGGCAGATTTGCAATAATTATTATTGCAAGAAATGTTCGCGAGCTTCTAGTGCATGAGTTAGGAAAATGTAAATTTGGTTTTATCGATGTCTGCATGTGTTGCTTTATCTATGGGAAAACGGTCTTGCGGGTCCTGCTATTATGGTTTTATCAAAACCTATGAATTCACAACATGTTGTTGCGTTTTAAAGCAATGTTTTCTGGAGATCAGTACGCATGAGGTGCCAAGGATACATTGGTGATTTTTGTTTTGGGAAAGTCATTGCTAAAGATATGGTTGTTTTATGTTGTAAAACCTGTATTCTTTGTAATAATAATCAGGAATACAAGTTAAAGCTTCGAGCTATTTGTATCAAATATTGTTTTAATCCAATGTACTCATTTTTTAAAATGACTTGTTGGTCATTCTTTATATATCTTGTGTTATTGATCTATGAAGTAACACGCCCCGGACCCTTATTCCGCTGTGACCCTATTTGGGGGTGTTACACCGCACATTTCATCCCTCCCTGAGATACATATAGTATGGAAAACCCTTAAAGGTGGATACCATCAAAGAAATAGTCTCCGGCTGGCGTACCATATCCATCATCCAATTGGAAACGAGGAATAGCTTAATCCTCGGTAATGTGGGACCATTTAAGATTCTTAAGGGAGTACGGTCCAGCGACATTAAAACTAGATCTTCATGAAGAGCTTAGAATGTCCACTGTTAGTTTCCACATTTTTAATCTAGTAGAAATGCTTATCTGACGGAATCCTTGTTCATTCTAATGAAGAGCTTCGGGCATTGTGACAAATTCAACCTTTGTGGAAAGAACCAGTGGAGATTTTGGATCGAGAAGTCAACAACTGAAACAAAGTCGTATTCTATAATCAAAGTTAAGATGGAACTCTAAAAGAGGACCAAATTTACAATTGGGAACGTGAGATCAAATTCATGCCAGTATCACATCTATTTTCAAACATCACTCTGGCATCCAACTAAATCTCGGGACAAGATTTCTTTTAAGGGAGGGAGACTATAACAACCCACAATTTTCATCAATGTAAATATCCATCTATTAAATTAGATGCAATGTAATATCCATCTATGTTAAAATCTATCTTCCTGTTTCAGGGAATTTTTTCGCTTTATTTCATTAGTGCCAAGTTCTGTAACTTGCATCTCTAAGTTAACGAGCTCCACGACACCTTATCTATGCCTTCTTTATATCTATGTTTATATCATGTAAACATGCTAATATGTCAAGTGTATATCCTAATATCATTTTTACTAAGTTAATTATCCATTTAATGTACTTTTTCAAAGCGTTTTATTTAAAAAAACAAGCATTAAACGTAAAGTGTTTTACATCAAACCCTAAGTATATTGTATTTGATATACATTATATAAATAATTGTGTATCATTTTAAACCCTAATCCTAAAACCCTAATTCATCTAACCCTAAACCAAAATCATAAAACCATAGCAAACCCATTACACCTTAAACTAGTTCATAGTTTTTAGAATCTGATTCGTTAATAAAACATAAGATCTAGGCAAAATCAGTAGGTTCTGGGTATTAAGTAAAAATACTAGGTTGTATCCCTATGTCTTGTGATCATTTTTTCGGTGGACTCAACCCGATTCAATGTCGGATGAATTAGTTATAGCCGAAATGGCAAAAGTACGCAGATTCTGCACACCTGTAGTAAATGGTTGTTATCTCTAACTTTTTGTATAGTAACCCTTAAATATGTAAAACTAAAAATTATAGAGGCCTCAAATATCTAACCATGCTCATTGGTTTGAGCTTCATCAAAGTTACGGTTTGTAAATGGCAACCATTTTACTGGGACCGATGTTGGCTGTCCAAAAACAGCCATGAACCCAACACCCTTTTTCTTTCATTTTTAACCCATTTACACCTAAGCTAGCACCCTAACACCTCAAGCACCTGTATGACTAACCTACTACCACCCTAAGCAGCCTAGCAACCACCTCCCTTACACCACCATCACCCTTACATCACCAACTTGGTCTCCAAGTTCTATAGTACTTGTCACCTCTTTAGCACCTCAAATCCCTTCCAACTTGCTCCATAGCTTACCTTACTCACCCTCCTAGCTGCCCATAGTCACAACTCTACAATATTGACACCTTTCATGGCTAAAACTTAGGCACCAAGTTCATATGAGCCCTATATATAGCCGAAACACACACTCTTTCAAATCACACCTCAAAACTCCTCAAACACACTCAAATGGAGTTCTAGCCATTCTCTAATAGTAGTAAATGATCAAGAGAAGTCCCTAAGATCATAATAGAAGCCAAGAAGTCGTTTCTAGGCGTACGAACCCAAATAAGCTCATACGACCCATTTTAGTTCAAGTAAGCTCAAAAACTTGTTCAATAAACTCATAATCTGTTTTAGAATGTTCATAAGACACTTAAGATCATATATAAACTCTTGTTTGATCCCTTGAACCACAAACCCATGTGTTTTTTATTAAAACCCTAAAAACAACCCGTTTTGATTTTCTAGCTAACGAATCCTTTTTCTAAACTTTTGTTACGTTAGAACATCTTATTTTTGCTTATTCTAATAAGCTATAACCTGCAAATATCATTTGGAACCCTAAAATAACCTTGCATGGCTTTTTGGACTTGTTTTGCAAAAGTTTTCATGCATAGGGGTATATATCGTAACTTTCTGAAATTTATAACTAAAGGGGCTGAAAATGTCATTATTACAAAGTTATAAATATGAGGGGTTGTTTTGCTAAATTCTAAAGTTAAAGGTTTAAATTATATATATTTATTATATAAAGGACTAAACTTATAAAAGTTTATAAACCAAGGGTATATACTGTCATTTTTGTATTCTTAAAAATATAAAATATAATATTTTTATACAAATTATAAAAATATGTATGAATATTATAAGACTCGATTTTGTTAAAACCCAACATATTTGTCGTTATTAATCAACGATCGACGCATTATAAATCAATTACGTTATATATTTAACGTAACATATCA
>BQNB010051121.1:0-35026 GCA_026074375.1 Tanacetum coccineum
ACATCTGAGACCGTTCCCATCTGAAATGGTCCTTCTTTAATGGACTTCATAATATTCTCTCCATTATCCTTTCCTAGACAGTACAGACGTATACGTTGTTGCCAAGATTCAAAGTCTGTTCTATCAAGCATTGGTGGGCGTGTATCAGAACCTGCACACTGGATGTCTTCTTGCATACTAGACATCTTGTATTATTATGATATGATATGTTTTGATCGATCAATGATTAGTGAGTGTACGTTAAAAGTGGTGAGGTTAACGTATTCGTGTTTTGTTTTAGTGATATTAAATCCCGAGTTTGAAATATTTCAAATTTCGAAGACAGAAGCTCAACTCGCCGCCAAAGGCTATCAAACCGCTGCAAAGTTTTCAAACCGCCAGAGTTTCCTTAAGAAATTTGCTATTTAAAATATTCAACCCGCTGATAACCTGTTCAAACCGCTGGTAAGCAAACCGCTGCTTAGTAACAACTCGCCGCTTGAGCAACTCGCCACCTAAGCAACCCGCCGTGTGTCAGAGGGTTGGTAACCTACTTAATAAAATAATATTTTTCAGCAAACCGCCGTGAAGAAATTCTGGCAACTCTCCACGAAGAACAACGACGTTTTTCACACAAAATCACCTATAAATCACCCTTTTGAACGATTTTGCTTGATTTCTTTTGCACAACACAATACCATAAGGTAATAGCTACTAGAAACACCCAAACTTTATCAATACAAACAACAAAATTCGGAGATCTTCAAAAAACGAGCTAGTGCCTTCAAAGGTACACTTTTCGATCTAAATCAAGCAAGAAATCGCACATACACACGATCTAATCATCCCATTAGCTCTGATACCAATTGTGGTATATCCTATATCATAACACGGGGTCGATTCTTGGATTTGGCTAGTTTCTAGAGAGAGAAACACTAGAGAGAATATTCTAGAGAGAGAAAATATGTTTCTTTGTAAATGAAATAATAACTAGCTTGCCTCTTCCAAAGTTGGAAGAGGCTATATATAGTACTTACAATATACCGGGTATTCGTACCCGACTTAAAACCAAAAAACGTACTATAAACTATTAAACTACGAGCTATAATAAACCGTAAAATACACGGGGTGACCGAGTCTTTTTCTAATATCTAACAATTGCAAATTTAAATAACCAACTTTCAAAAGAAAAGTCAACTGTTTCCTTTGTTAATGAAGAAAAGAAAAAGTTGAAGTCTGATTTCAAAATACACGAAGACCAGCTTCTTGATAAACAAATTCAACTTGAGAATAAAATAAAGGAATTAGATAACATTTTGGTAAAAACAGGTCAATCAATTCAAACGATGCACATGCTTTCACCTAAGCCAGACTTGTTTTACCACACCAAACAGAAAATGGTTTTGGGTTATCAAATTCCTTTTTATCTCAAGCAAGCTCAACAGAAACAACAGAGTTTGTATAATGGCAAAGTTCTATTAGAAAAGCATGATCCTCCTAATGTGTATGATTCGGAGGAGACACTGCTCAAGAGAGTCGCTTAAAAATGAAACAATTGAACAAAGAAATAAAACCGGCAAATTATGCAAAGATTAATCAACTTTTAGGGGTTTTTGTTACTCAAAAGGTCAAGTCACGTGAAGTTGTATTTTTTAAATACTTCAAAAACGGCCACTGTTTCAAAATCAATTTCAATACCAAATGAAGAGTTTTCGGGCGATACTTCTCCAAGTGTTTCAGGAAATTTTATAAATGAGGTAAAAAGCACCATTGTGACTCTTCAACATGTTGTAAAACAAAAAATGACATTAGATATACACAATTGGTCGTCTACGGCTCATCAAGAGATTCACAAAATTATAAAAGATAAAATTTTCCCTATCGTCAACCAAGTTGATGCTAGACTTCAAAAGTTCAAAATACAATTTTTGAAAGAAGCAGCTAAATTTGTTCAAGACTTTAAATCTCTTGCAAAAGAAGCTGATGAATCTCTTGCTAAGCACAAGGCTTTGGAATTTAAAATTGAGCATCTCTTGAGAGCAGTTGTTAGTCAAGATATTATGTCTAGTGTACAAAGTTATTCTGTTGTAGATACATCAAATCTCCAAACTGAGCTTGATCGTACGAAAGAAAAACTTGAAAATTCCATTATTAAAAAGGAAAAAGAATATGTTGTTCTTTGGAATAATTGGTACACAAAATGTAAAGAATGCAAATATGACAAGATTTCGTATGATAAAACTTATAAAGACATGCAACAAAAGATCGAACGGTTGCAAGCTCGGTTGGGAGATCTAAAGGGTAAACGTGAGGATACTCCATGTGAATCAGATACCCTTGATCCTTTGTCTCAGAAACTAGAGAATGAGAACATGGAATTAGAGTTTTAGGTTTTGAATTATGCTAAAGAAAATTCTCATCTTAAGACCACATACAAGAACCTGTTTGACTATATCAATGTGACACGGGCTCAAACCAAAACCATAACTGACTCTTTGCAACAAAAGTTACATGATATGATTTATGAATATTCTAAGCTAAGAGCCCAATTATTTGATAAGGTTTCTAAACAAAAGGACATCACCAAAGGTACAAGCGTGAATACTAAGTTTGCAAATCAATCAACCGAGAGGAAACCATCTTTGCAATCTTTAAGAAACAATTTTGTTGTGAGACAACCAAATGCATTTCAATCTGAACATTAAAATTTTTCAAAAACTCGGGTTCCTCCAAAGGTTGTTGAGACGAATGATTTGTCAAATTCAGTCACTTCAAACTCGGTACCTACCACCATAGAATCAAAAGTTGTGAAAAATGATAAAGTGATTGCCCCTGGAATGTTAAGGATTAATTCGTTTAAGACTTCTAGGGAAGATAAATTTGTTCCTATCAACAAAGTTAGAGCAAGCGTTAGGATAAATCTAATCATTGTTTCACAACCTCATGTCATCACTAAGAAACATGACAATTCTAATTCAAATGGTTTGTTTTCTACAGGAGTAGACAACACTGCTAAGACCAGAAGGCCACAACCTAGGAGAAATACAAAGAATGATAGGGTCCCTTCTGCGTCTAAGAGTAGTTGAATCAAGAATAAAGAAGTTGAAGTAGAAGAACACTATAGGAATTTACTACTTTCTAAGAATAAGAAACATATATCATCTGAATTTAATAACGTTAAGCTTGCTATTCAGAATGATAAATATGAAGTTGTTTGTGCTATGTGTAAGAAATGTTTAATTACTTCTAATCATGATGTCTGTGTGCTCAATTATGTAAATGGTATGAATTCTCGTAATGCTAACCAAAGTGCAAATGTTTCAAATGTTGCAAATCAAAAGAAACATAAGCCAAAAGTCAAGAAATCTAAGAATTTAGGGTCCAAAGAAAGACTTGCTTCACCTACGCCTAGTAAACCTAGATCTTGTCTTAGGTGGTCACCAACTAGAAGAATTTTTGACCTTAAAGGAAAAATAATCGCATCTAGTGAATCTGAGTGTCAGTCTGACTGCTCAAATGGTGATAATGCATGTATTTCTAACCCTCACGAACCTACAATCAAACGGTTTCCAAATTCCGCTTCTTTTCTTGACAGGTTATCCAAATTGTTTTATGGTGCGTCGACTCAGGTTGTTCCAAGCATATGACCTAGAATCTAAGGCTTCTCATCAATTTTGTATGGACGTTTTTGGGAACTGTTTTCTTTGGAAATGATCATGTTGCTGCAATTCTAGGTTACGGTGATCTTCAATGGGGAAATATATTGATCACCAGGGTTTATTTCGTTGAGAGCTTGGGGCACAACCTGTTCTTGGTTGGGCAGTTTTGTGATTAGATTTAAAGGTCGCTTTTAGAAGGAACATTTGTTTTGTCAAAAATCTAGAAGGAGTTGATTTATTGAAAGGAAATCATACAACAAACCTTTACACCATCAATCTCCATGAAATGGCTTCTGCATCTCCAATTTGCCTCGTGGCTCGTGCTACTTCTGCCAAGTCATGGTTATGGCATCAACGTTTATCCTACCTTAATTTTGACACCATAAATGACCTTGCTAAGAACGATCTCGTCACCGGTTTTCCTAAATTCAAATATCATAAAGAACATCTTTGTCCCTCATGTGAGCAAGGAAAAAGCATAAAGGCATCTCACCCACCCAAACCAGTTCCAAATTCAAAGCAAAGATTACACTTGCTTTACATGGATCTGTGTAGTCCAATGAGAGTCGAAAGCATAAATGGGAAGCGGTATGTTCTAGTAATAGTGGATGATTACTCTCGTTACACTTGGGGTACACTTTCTCAGATCAAAAGATGAAGCACCAGAAGTGATTAAAACCTTCTTGAAGAAGATTATCGTCCTTTTGCAAGCTCTAGTCATTATTGTAAGAACCAAAAACGGCACAGAATTCAAGAATCAAGTGCTTCAATAATACTTTAATAGTGTTGGCATCTCTCACCAAGCGTCTTCTTTCAAAACACCTCAACAAAATGGAGTCATAGAACAAAGAAATCGGATGCTAGTCGAGGCTGCTAGAACAATGTTGATTTTCTCTCGTGCATCCTTATTCCTATGGGCTAAAGCGATTGCTACTGCGTGCTACACTCAAAACCGCTCCATCATTCATCGTCGTTTTGACAAAACACTATACGAGCTCATTAATGGCAGAAAACCGGATATCTCCTTTCTTTATGTATTCGGGGCTCTCTGTTATCCTAAGAATGATTGTGAAGACATTGGGAAACTTGGTGCAAAAGGTGACATTGGTTACTCTGCTAATTCTTGTGCTTACAGAGTTTACAACCAAAGGACAAAGAAAATCATGGAGACAATGAATGTGACATTTGATGAGCTTTCAGCTATGGCTTTTGAACAATGCAGTTCAAAACTCAGGCTTCAAAGCATGACTTCTGGACAAATTAGTTCAGGATTCGATCTTACTTATGCTCCGTCAACAATAACAACTCAACAACCAACCGAACGTGAATTGGATTTACTGTTCGAATCTATGTATGATGATTACATTGGTGGTCAACCGTCAGCTGCTACAAGAACTACTTCGGCTGCTCAAGCAACTCAAGTTCTTCAGACTCCAATGACATCTACAACAATAGCAGACACCACACCAACACCAACAAATTCATCCTCTCAAGCTACAAATATTCCAAACACGTCACAGGATGTTGACGAGCTTGAACCACAATAACAACATGTTCAGTAACAAGATAATCATGCTCTACTCTAGCCCGAAATTGTTGCTAATAATGTTTCAAATGCTATGCTTGATGAGAATACATTTGTAAATCCATTTGCTCCACCATCTACAAGTGCTGCTGAATCATCATCTTCACAATATGTGGATCCATCGAACATGCATACGTTTTACCAACCATACCCTCACGAATATTTATGGACTAAGGATCACCCTCTAGAACAAGTGATAGGATAACCATAACGACCAGTTTTGACAAGAAATAAGCTATGAACAAATGGTGACATGTTCATCTATGCACTGACTTTTAGCACTATGGAACCAAGAAATGTCAAAGAGGCTATGACCGACCCTGCATGGATTGATTCAATGCAAGAAGAGCTTCTCCAGTTCAAAAGGCTTGATGTATGGGTGTTAGTTCCTGCTCCAGATAACATAAAACCCCTTACTTTGAAATGGTTATTCAAAAACAAGCATGATGAAGAGAACACGGTCATCCAAAATAAGACTCGTCTGGTTGTGAGAGGGTACCGTCAAGAGGAAGGAATAAATTTTGAAGAATCCTTCGCTCTGGTTGCTAGGGCTGAAGCTATCAGGATATTTTTGGCCTACGTTGCACATAAATTGTTCACTGTATTTCAAATGGACGTGAAAACTGCTTTCTTGTATGGTACGTTAAAAGAAGACGTGTACGTGTTTAACCTGAAGGTTTCATCGATGCTGATCATCCAAGTCATGTCTACAAGTTAAATAATGCTCTCTATGGGTTAAAGCAAGCACCAAGGGCATGGTACGATGAATTTTCAAAGTTTCTCCTACATAATCACTTCTTCAAAGGCGTCATTGATCCAACGCTGTTTATAAGACGCTTCGATGATGACATCTTAGTGGTACAGGTCTATGTAGATGATATTATCTTTGGTTCAACAAACCCTAGGTAAACTTAATTATTTTTTGACCTTATGAAAAGCCGCTTTGAAATGTCGATGATGGGGGGAAATGACATTTTTCCTTGGTTTATAAGTTAACCAATCCCTCGTGGCATCTTCATAAACCAGTCCAACTATGTGTTAGAAATCCTTAAAAAATATGGAATGAAAACTTGTGATCCCGTTGGAACTCTAATGGAGATCAAAGACAAACTTGACCTTGACAAGAATGGGACTCTAATGATGCAACGAAATATCGTAGCATGATTGGTGCCTTAATGTATCTTACGTCAAGTAGACCAGACATTGTACATGCTACCTGTTTATGTGCTCGGTACCAGGCTAAGCCAACCGAGAAGCACCTCAAGGAGGTTTAAAGGATCTTTCGTTATCTTCGGGGAACCATTAATATGGGTCTCTGATATACGAAGGATTCTGGTTTTGAACTTGATTATGCGGGATGTAAAGACACCTTCAAGAGCACTTCTGGTGGAACTCAATTCTTAGGCAAAAAGTTGGTGAGCTGGTCATTGAAAAAGCAAGATTGTACGGCGTTGTCAACCGCGAAAGCAGAATATGTGTCTCTATCCGCTTGCTGTGCCCACGTCATTTGGATGCGGACACAGTTAACGGATTATGGCTTTCACTTCAACAAGATCCCTATCTATTGTGATTCTAAATCAGCCATAGCCATATCCTGCAACCCAGTCCAACACTCAAGAACCAAACACATCGTTGTCCGCTACCATTTCATAAAGGAGCACATAGAAAAGGGTACGATTGAACTGTATTTTGCCAAGACTGATTACCAATTGGTCGACCTCTTTACCAAATCCTTTCCAGTGGATAGGTTTATCAATTTGGTTCGTCGCCTTGGTATGCGCAGTTTGTCTCCATAGGAGCTCGAACGTCTTGCAAAATCATAGCAATTCTTTGTATATATTTATCAAAAAAGAAAATTATAAAAATATAAAACCTATAAAAGCAAAATACAAAATCAAAAAATTTAAAAATACCAAAAATAATGTTCTTTGACATGTCTTTTGTAAATCGATAACATTTACGCACCTAGAAATGTTGATTAATATTGACACAGGTGTATAAATGAAGTTCGAGCGATAGTTTCAAAAATCTTTCAAAACATGTCTCTTCAAAATTTTCTTCTACGACTTCTAAGAAAATGTCATCTTAGGACTCGGACTTCAAAAAAAGGAAAATGGTCATTTATGTACATTTATCCTAAACAACGGGAAGTTTACTTCTTCTCGGTATTGAGCAATATCATACAAACATTCCAAGTTTGTGAATGCTCAAGAGAAGCACTAAGGAAATGATAATTAATCAGATAAATCAAAAATCATTTTCTTGTTGAGCACAATTTTTCAAGATATTTTCATTAAAAAGAAATTTCAAAATTGTGTGCTCAACAACTCCCACTCCAAGTTTTCACTGTAATCTTTTATTAAAGGGGAGTATAATAATAAGATTCATTCTGCATGCTCTTCTGTTCTCCCAGGACTTAGTTAGACTCATGTGAATTAACGGGCATTAACTTGTTTTAATTCACTAATATTTCAAAAATTGTCACCACATATGCAATTTTTGAGGGGGAGAATAGTGATTAGAAAGTGATCAATAAAGCTTAATATGGATATGATCTTTAATCTATAAGTGCGTTCCCAAACCTCGCATATGCAAAACTCTTTCATAATATGGTGCATATGTGTAGGGGGAGTGATGACATCAAATAACGTCTATTTTATAGCGTCATTTATCCCATGTTATTAACCCATTTTGTATAGTTATTGCAAGGAATTGTTACTTAATCATTTATATTTGAGAATTGCAGTAATTATGGAGTAATTGGTGAAACATAGCAAAAGGCGCGCATTCTGGAGCTTAAATGAAGATATTTTAAAGATTACTATTCTGAAGACCAATACGTTATATCCATCAAGGAAGATACGACGTATCTGTGCCTGCACTCACCAAAGACCACAGAGGAATAAAGTTCAATACGTCGTATCCAGAGAGACTCAATACGCCGTATTCAAGATATAGTATGTGAATATTCTGGAAGATATCAAGCATGGTCCCTACTCTAAGAAATCCCCAATACGCCGTATCCAATACTTGGATACGCCGTATCGAACCGACTTCTAGACCTTATAAATAGAAAACTCAAAAACAAGTTTTAAGTGTGCTAAATCATATTCTCGATACCTAAACCATAAAAGTCGATTTTCAAAGGAGAAAAAGAGCAGAAGAGGTCGAGCAACGTTATCAATTCCATAGGAGACATCGTGTAATTCCATATACTTTAGTAATCGTTCAGTTTTTGGTATCATTCATTAACTCGGTTAGTTTACCTTGGCTAAATAATTACTCTTGTATTTATTATGACGTTTGAAGGCTAATACCTTCGGGTATTAGCCATTCTTATGATGATCTGAGTGTTTGGTATTTGTTTATCTCGATTTCTTGATTTATCGTTGAATGCTTGTTTATGTTTATCAATTTATACTTGTTTACGCGCTTTTGTATGCGACCTATCATTCAACTGGATCTAGTGACACGGACCAAGTAGATCTAGAGTCTGGGATAGCTCTCCATATAGTAATTTATACATCTAGAATCATAGGATCACAAATATTGTCCTTCTAAGTCTGTGTCTAGGATACGCTTCAAGCTTAACTAGTTAATTGGATATTGCCAATGGTTTATTGATCGTGTTGACTAGCAGGTGACCTAGATAATTCAACAAGTAACGTTTTGATTCCATTGGGTAGTTGGACAAGTGGACTACTAGTGTATAAATTGTCATTAAGTGGTAAGTAGGTAAAGTCTCTATGAGCTAGGGTTTAACAAGATCACCATTACTTTAATCCCTAAGATAGATTATAATCAGGAAATAAGAATGCTTTATGCGGATGATTTAATTGTGACAGAATTAATGTGTCTAGGTCTTAGGATGATGTAACGCCTAAGTCTTAAGAATGATATGCCGCCTCGAGAGAAGAAATCATTGCACTTAATAAATAAACCAACATTCTAATTGGATTAATAATGGTTAATATATTTTTCTTATATTTGGCTCGATTGCTCTTTTATCTTTTGTTTATTAGCTTGTGTGGGTTAAAGTGCCTTGAATTGATTGTAGTCACCAACCAAACCATGCCAGTTTCTCAAGCTGAAAACCCCTTTATCCCTGTTAGAATTAGGATTTAGACTAACATAGGTTTAGAATAGAATAGAATTAACATAGATTAGATAACCAAGATATTAATTAAATTGATAGATTTAACCTCGCTTCAAGTGTTCGACACCCTACTTACCACAAAACTACCACCGATCGGGTATACTGCCCATTAAAGTGTTGTTTTTGGTTTAGTCGCCAAAATATAAATTTAAAACTTGAATCAATAAAATATACACCACACAACGACACATCAAGTTTTTGGCGCCGTTGCCGGATAGTGAAAATTAATCTTGATTTTTATTTGATATTTTGGTTTTTAACAATAGATTAGATTTAACCCTTAGGATTAGTGTAATTTAGATTAGTGTATATTCTTGTATTTTGTAAATTTTATATTTGTCTTCAATTGTTTGCTTGTATATTTGTGTTTAATTGTTAGCGTATTTAATTGTTTTTCTTAATACACTATTCAGATCGATAGCTAAATACGGCGTATCCACTTCCATCGGATACGACGTATCTAACTTTCTGTCCAATACATCGTATTCATTCAATTGATTAATACGGAGTATCCACTTCCATTGGATACGACGTATCGATCATCTGGAACAGAAGCAGATTCTAAGTTTTCTATAATTGATTTTCGTGCCAAATTTTTTTACCTTTCTTCGGAATAAATCCTACTGATTGTTTATCCCTTGTTTCAGGTAGTGCATGACAAGGAGTTCTACAAACAAACTATTTACACCTTACAAAGAACCTGAACGAGAATTTCAATCATCAAGGAGACACTTCAAGACTCTAAGTCTTGACGAATTAAGATCGCCTGATTTCAATCTACTTTCTGACCAAGAATACTCGAATGAAGAAGAAGCGAAAGCAAAGGCGGAAATCATGGAGCAATACATGAGCAAGACCCGAACGGACTACGAATCAGGAGTCACTAGGCCTAAAATTGATAACAAAGATCAATTTGAACTGAAAGGTCAATTTCTTAAGGAGCTTCGAGAAAACACATTTAGCGGTTCGGATAATGAGATGCTAATGAACACATTTAGAAAGTTCTCGAAATCGTTGACCTATTCCATGTTCCTAACATCATTGTGGATCAACTAATGCTCCGAGTCTTCCCTATATCCTTAACTGGAGCCGCAAGTCGTTGGCTAAGAAACAAACCAACTGGTTCGATCAAAACTTGGGAAGATCTTAAGACTAAGTTTTTGAACAAATATTGCCCACCTGGTCGAACTGCAAAGAAAATGAATGAAATCAACAACTTTCAGCAAGAGCCAGATGAAACCATTTATCAAGCATGGGAGCGCTTTAAGGAACTCTTAATGAAGTGTCCTCAACACTATTTGACTAAGATGCAGGAGGTAATTTTGTTCTACAATGGGTTGGATGTTCCAACACGAGGTGCCGTTCCAACTAAGACAGCTGCAAATGCTAAAACGGCCATCCAAGAAATGGCAGAATACTCTCAAAAATGGCATAATGGAACATCTAAAGGAAGAAGTACTGAGACTTCTAACGGATTGGCTGCTATACAAGCACAACTAAAGAGAAATCAAGAAAGTAAATGAAAAAGTTTACTACACTCAATTTGGTGGACCTTTTCAAGGTGGGGGATATAGAGCAACAGCTCCAGGGTACTATCAGAGGAACAACGCAAACTCTTCGTACCAAGAACGAAGGCAATCTATGGAAGATACCCTGAGCAAATTCATGAGTAAATCAACAAAGAGACATGAAGAAAATTCCAATTTGATTAAAGAAATCCCTCCCGCAGAGAACGCCCGCTCGATTCTGAGATAGAGATGGGCGCGCAGATTTCATAGCACAACTGAACAACTAGGAAGGGAGATCTAAAAGGTGAATGAAAAAGTTTTCTATGCCTGCTTTAAGTCGTGATGTTGTACAATGTAAAAGGACCCCATTACACAAAGACTGCCCACCAAAAAAGAAGAAGGTAAAACCCTTGTGAAGCTTACTACATGCTATATGGTGTACCTTTTCAAGGAGGATATAGGAGCAAACAAGCTCGGGGGTCTTTCTCCTCGGTGGTACTATCAAAGGAACATCGCCAAATCCTTCGTACCAGAAGAAGGCAATCTATGGAAGATACCTTGGAGAAGATTCATGGAGTGAATCAGCTATAAAGGAGACATGAAGAAAATTCAATATTTGATCAATGAAAATCTTGAGCTACTGATAGATTGATGCCATAAGAACAAAGGAGCATCAATTAAAACTTTTTGAAATACAAAATCGGGCAATACAAGGTACTAGCGGGAAAGAGGATTTTGCGACGTCCACCAAGCTCAACTGAAACAAACCCAAGAGACCAAGTCAAGTCAATTTCAACCACTATTGAAGTTGATTCACACTCGATACGCCGTATTGGATCATCCCAATACGCCGTATCCACTGGACAGAACAGTACACTGTTGTACAAGTCAAGACAAACGACGGTTCCTTTTCCAAGTCGTTTGGATAATCATTACTGTGAAGAAGAAGAGGGGAACTATGGACCAAAATTCATGGAAGTTATTGCGGTAGCTTTCACATATCAATAACACCATTACCGAAAGGAGAAAGACCAGGGAGGGAGTTTCACTCTACCTTGCTTTATTAATAATATTTGCTTTGACAATGCCCTTGTTGACTTAGGAGCTAGCGTTAGTGTTATGCCTCTCTCGACCTACCTTAACTTAGGATTAGGCGAATTAGCTCACACTAGGTTGACAGTGGAATTAGCAGATAGGACAGTGAAATATCCAAAAGGAATAGCTGAAAACGTACTAGTAGAAATTGGCAAATTTACTTTCCCAGTAGACTTTATAATTCTTGATATGCCTGAGGATATCAAAGTGCCCTTGATCCTCGGAAGACCATTTTTGTCTACCGCCCGTGCTAAAATTGATGTTTACAAGAGAAAGATTACCTTAAGAGTTGGGGAAGAAAAGATTATTTTCAAAAGTGTTAAACCTGCTAGTAGTTTAATTAAGAGGGTCTACATGCTAAGTTTGAGAGAAAGAATGGAACTTGACTTAGAAGCTAGGCTTATGGGAGAGACTTTGGTGTTAATAGATCATTAGACCCTTTCTTGGAAGATTACATTGAATTAAATGATCTAAGTGAACCATTTAAGCTTAGGAGAAATCACGGAGATAATTTAATGCCCACCGTTGAGGAAGGTGAGGTAATTGAGGAATTCAGAACTAGGGATGGAGATCTTGATACTAGAATTGATGATTACCCTAGTTATTGCGACGATGATAAGAAAATCCACATAGACTATGCTCATTACTTAAAGTTTTCATGCATGATAGGATTTGAATTTACACACGTCAACTTCTTCCCGTTATTGTACGTCAATGTGATGTCTAAAAAGTTTCATAATTCAATAATGAAAGATAAGATGGTGTACAAAGGGGATAATGTTGTAGGAGCTTTAATGAATGTGCCTATTTTTGTTGGAACCTTTTCTGTTGTGACTGACTTTGCAGTTTTGGACGGTTTGATGGAACGATTACTATTTACAATGGTAATGATGAAGTAACTTACCAAATGGTGCGATCACATCCGAGATTAAAAACCACACTAATGAGCAATGCAACAAGATCCCACCATTACTAAAGGTAAGTGAAGTGGATAAGATGAATGGAATCTCGCATGCATACCAAAAGCTTAAAGGGTTCTACAAAGGAGTTTTGAATCTAGGACCCGATTACATTCGAAATGCGAAGATGGAAGAATGGCTCACACGCGGGCACATTAGCGTGCATGAGATGCAGTGAAACTAGGGTTTTGAATGGTACCCTAATATAATAAAAACAGAAGGTATCAAGGCTATTGTATGTTTGTTGTTGTGATGACGTTTGTGTTTGTGGTATGTTAATGGTTTGACGCAAGGGTTTTATGAAGTCAATTTACCAGCAGGATGTGCAACAAACAAGGGTTTCGTGTTCATGGTTTGTAAACAGGAAGGTACAGCAGGGTTTCGTGATTAGTAGATGCAATATTCTTGGATGGAGAAGCAATCATGATGACGTTATGATCATTGAAGAAACCCTTATGCAAAAGGTCAGTTAAACAGCAGCTTGTGATGAGATAAGTTCTAAAAACCCTAAGTTGTAGGGTTTATATATATATATAATATATAATATATATAAATAATATATATATATAATATATAATATATATAATATATATATAATATTATATATATAATAAATAATATAAATATATATATATAATGATTTTTATGATTAATATTGCTGCTAGTTGAGCTCCGAGATTCCATGTTATTTTGTTGTATTGTTCAAATAAAAAGAAGTTGATGAACGTGATTATATAAGCTGCTAATGAATGTAACAAAGAATCTTTTTAAAATAGAAGATTTAGGACAACACATGTGATTTTTTAATACTGTTTAGCAAAAGTATGGTTAATACAGCCTGTCATGTACTTAGTATAGCCCAAACTCATGTGTATAGTACTAGTCTTCATAAAGGTTCATGCAATATGTAAGCCTATAATACATAAGATACATCTGTTGATGGATGCAAAAGTACTGTTCGGACTCATGATTCAAAGAAGTTTCTCATGTATAAAAGAAAAGGTTTGTGATGCAACTACTATAAATATTTTTTCAAAAATAAAGTTTAAAACTATTCGTAAGCACCATGAATTATTATTACCTGATCTTTTAAGTTAGTACTAGCAACTCTTAAATAGTTGTTTAAAAGTTAAAACTTTTGATAATATATGTCAGTGGGCCTCAAGACACGAGAATTTTAAAATGTAAAAGCTTGTGAGTTAAACTGTTCATACATGGACGATTGAATGTGATTAAGTTGTACGGCCAAGTGAAAGAAAGATTGTCACTTTAGTTTAATCCGAGAAGAGTTTAAAATTGCCAAGTTTGTTCGATAAAGCATTTATGTACTGCTAGCTTGTATAAAAAATCGGAAATACACGTTGTTTGGACTTTCGGATGGATTGGATCTTAAGACAGAACTATTTTCAAATAGTTTATTACTTATTGATTTTATGGCTCGGTTAGAGATTATTTGAAGATGTGATTACAAGATAGTGATTAATTGCTATTAGATGTGTTAGTTTGGTTTCACCGTGCGTGTCTTATTCAAATCTTAAAGTATAGTTTTGCAGGCTATGACTTAAAAAGATAACTTGTTCGTGTTTAACAATGGTGTCGACAAAACTGTTCAAAATCTAGCAAAAGTGTTTGATTTATTCTTATAGGTGCTAATGTTCACCATTGCTATCACTCATAGTATTGTCCCTCATAGAAATGAGGTTTTTAGTCAAAGAGGTTGCGGTCTACATATATTTATAATTCGACGTCACTTGGATATGCAAGACATAAGACACATGTTTGGAGATTCAACTTCTATCATCAATCGTTATACTCTGTTTTCCATTGAATGATCAATCTACATAGAGCCTACAATTTCAGATTCAAGAGATGGTAAAACATATAGGTATCAGGGGAAGCTTATAGATAAATGTTTAAAACAGCTACATGCACACTTTAGGGAAGTGTTTCTCTTTACTACCGCTAGATTTAAATTTCTACTGCGTGCAAATTCAATTTTCATAATATGGCGTAATGGTGGGCAATTTGAGTATTGGAAGGCTGAATTAGAAGTTGTGGTATATGGTTTGAAGCTGTTATGATCCAAGTTGCATATCTACAGAGGACCCCTATTGGATGAAGACAAAAAGGGGAAGAAGATTTACAGTTTATTGATTTGCCTGCTTATTTATGTTTTGAACCATGTACAAGGAGATCTGTAATCAAGGGGACGCATTGAAGATTTAGGTTTCATTTAGAGAGATGATTACATCTCAACTTCTCTATTTAAGGGGAAGTTCGTAAGCAACTTTGTTTATTTTGTCATCATCAAATAGGGGAAGATTGTTAGGATTCTTGATTTGATGAGACAAAATAAATATAAGAATGAAACAAAAGGACTAAAATTGTAATTACAAAAATCTTCAAGCTGATGGAGAATATGAAGATAAAGATAAAGATATTGAAGATATCAGAAGATCTCCTTATAATGATAAAGATACAAAAGATATTAGAAGATATTCTTAAATATTTTAAATATATTGTTTGTTCTTATCTTATGTTGTAAGCCTTGATATCTCTCTATATAAAGAGATTATCAGGCATACGGTTTAGATATACATCCATAGAAAACTAGAGCTCTCTCAATGAGAATCTAGATAGTTAGATAGCAAGTCGACTGATAAGAGTCGAATAGTACACCATAGTTAGTTGGTGTAGCCGCAAGTTATAGTTGGGGTAATAGGGAAACGTTCAATAAAGAAAACCTTGTGATAACTAAATTTTGTGTTCTTATAATTTCGCTGCGTGTTATCAATCATTTTTATTGTTCATCCTAGATATATAAGATCTAATCAATCTTGAGCTATAAACGATCTTATCACGTTCCGGTAATGAGAACAAGCAAGTACGGGTAATCTAATCATACCGCGTTATAAGGATGTAACACTTGAGCTGTAAACCCTGTATAAGTAGTCATCAAAAGTGAACCTACCTTTATGCACAAGTACATTATTTATACTGTAAAACGATCCTTATAGAACCGGAGGTTAATGTAAAACCGAACTTTAAGAGAATGACAAAAGCCATATATCAAATCGATATCTGTTGTTTATCCTAACATCACTTTTTAGGTATAAAAGTGAAAGGCGTACAACCTCATTCCAATTTCCAGACTGAGTCAAGATTCAAGACCTCAAGCTCAATCGACAAAGAAAAAAATACAAATGAAAGCTCAAGTAATATGTCAAAGTCTTCGCTATCTCTGATGTACTATAGCCCTCCACAAAAAAGAACCTATCAACAAGATTGCGTGGCAATAAACAAAGAAATATATTACAATGGATCAAGGTACCACTACCTTTTTTATGGTATAAATAATCAAGTCCATAAAATGTTTCGGAAGGAGAAAATATTTTTACCCTGCTACGGATTCTTATGCAAGTAACCCTACTCCTATTGACTGCATGGAGAGAGTCTCATGCGAGTCGTTATAACCGAGTCATCCCGAAGAGGAAATACCTACGGTATTGTTCGGAGCGAGTGCGTCTAGAAAGGAGTGAAGTTTAGTTCGTAGTACTTAAGATCGGTGATTGTTATAAAGACGTGTCAAGACCAAGTGTAGTCGGTGTGCTAGTAAGAAATGGTAGAATTAAGCTACCAAGAGTGTAAACCTGATACTGACACTGAAAAGAAATCTTTTTGGAGATGTAAAGATTTCTAAGGTGGGTGGAAGCTGAGATGGTAAGTCACGAGGTTGAAAGTGAGAAATGGAGAAGACTCCTGCTTCTAAAGGGTATCAAGTTAATGTCAAATACGTGACCTTTTATTTCTAGTTTGCACCCCCTAATAACCTTATTAATCTCTACTAGCTGCCCACTGGCTATCTCAATTTCATAACTGAAGCCTAAATCACCAAGCTCTATGCCTAACAGAGGTATAAAGGTAGTGGAAACAAAACTATAGTCGGTATTAGAGTCAAATAAGGTAGTGGCATAATGATCGTTTAGAGTAAACGTACCCATCACGATGTTCGGGTCCTGGCGAGCCTCCTCTGCTCCCAACATGAATGCCCTACCCTTAGCTTGGTTCTTTTGGTTTCCACGACCCTGACCCCTATTGACAACCACGACTTGGTTATAATGGTTTCCCCTTAGCCTCTGAGCCTTATTCAACATAGGACAAGTTGACTTGATATGATTGGTACTACCATACTCGTAACAGGTTCTAGCAACTGGGTTTCTAGCATTGATGGGGTTCACATTCCTAGGCACCACTCTACAATCCCTAGTAAAATGTCCTGGGCGGTTACAGTTAAAATAACTACGACAAGGTCTCAGGTGAATGGTGATAGCTATAGGTGGTACACTTAGGTATCGTACCCATGTAACCGCCCCTAACAGGGTTTGCGGTTATAGCAAAAGCATTTCTCGTTCTAGTCCTCTTGTTATCATCCCTTCCATTCCTATCCTTACTAGGTTCTCCCCCATTTCCTCTCTTCTCAGGGTTCTTTTTTATTGTCCCGTTCCTAAGGGCTTCATCAGTCAATGTGCCAGCTATCTGCACAACCTTTTGGATGGTCTTTGGCTCCGTTGCTGCCACCATTCCTCGAATTTATGGAGCAAGGCCATACACATACCTTTCAATCCTCTTACCTTCCGGGGTCACTAAGTGAGGCACTAACCTAGCCAACTCATGAAACCTATCAGTAAACGCAGCATGGCCAGCCCCGACCATGACGTGATCTTACAACTCAGTTTCTAAATTTTGCATCTCATTACTAGGGTAAAATTCCTCTCTAGTCAAAATCTTAAAGTCTTCCCAAGACATACCTACAGGGGCTTCTCGACCTCGCGTGTGGATTTTAGAGTTCCACCACGTGAGAGCCTTACCAACAAATAAACCAGCAGTGTACTTCACCTTCTGACTATCCCTACACCTACTCATATCCTGAATTGACTCCATCTTTTCAATCCAACGGGTATACACTATAGCACCTCCCTTACCATCATACTCCTTAGGGTTACAAGCTAAGAACTCCTTATAGGTACAAACCCTACTAACATTACCTCGGATGTTGTCATTGACGGCATTGCCATTTTGATTCCTACCATTTCCTTGACCTCTACCTTGATCACCTACTTGGGCTACAATAGTGGGGAGTAAATTCTGCAACTGCTGTGCAATGATGGTGGAGAAGTCGGGGACTCCGTTAACACCATCATTCACCTCACTACCCTGACCACCTACTTGGCCACCCTGACCATCAATCCTACCATCACCCTGATCACCTGAACGACCTCTAGTCCTACCACCACCTCTACCGGCTCGTCCACCCGTTCCCCCTCCTTGTGATGCGGCATCAGACCGGCCAACACTTTGGGTTGTCATCGTTGGCGGCATTATCTACACGAGGGAGAACATGGGCAACGTTAGGTAGGCGGGACGGTCAATACGCATAGGATAGCTTAATATACTATACCACACATCATGCGGTCCTAAGGTGTCAACATCGATTTCTGTGGACGATAATACTAAATATGCGTGAGTCGTGATACGTTTATAATTACGTTGGCCACCATATTTATACCCGTATCCTTTCCCAGTTGTACTTAGTATTAGGCTCACACATTTCAATGAATGACTTAACTAGTACTATATACCATATAACCAAATAAACACATATAAGCGGATCACCACGCACATAAATCCTATGACGCAACTATATGCAGGTTCCTAGGTTATAGTCTAGGCCAAACTACCTAGTTCTCTATAACCTTGATTCTGATTACCATTCTGTTACACCCCGTCATAGGCGGAAACACGGAAGTGCAACATAATGATCAATCACAACACAAGATACAAGATAGAGAAAACTAAATTGCATGAATGAAAAGTGTCATGATCACCATCAACCTTAATATAACCTTGAGTGATGTCCCAAATCAAGAACACATCACATAGTCGCCAATTATTACAAACTTAAGCCCACACAGGGGTCTATAAAAAATCTTATCTTGATCCTTAAGAAAACCAAATCCAAAATGTATACCAAATGTAAGACTTTTCAAACAAGATTCCTATGGGATTCTCTAAAGTCTGCTACAAGCACCATACTCTAATGATCATTAACATCACCTGGAAATGATACTCGAGAACGTCAACAATAATGTTGGTGAGCTCGTAGGTTTTGACTCAAAACCCAATCGTTGTGCCAATATTTCAAACGGTTGGACAATTATGCTATATGACCGTGAATATATGCAAACAAACCCATGACGTAGCATCCCCGCTAATCATGTACCAAGACCTAGCATCCCCACTAGTCTTATCACCAGCGCGTACCAACGCTTTTAGGGTCGCAACCCTGATGACATACCACACCTAAAGCCTACCAGCTGGAGCAAATTAGGGTGAAGAACCACATCCTTTGCCATGCCAAACACAGTACATGCAAGTAAAATCACAACCCTTGCCATGCCAAACATAGTACATGCAAGTAAAATCACATTACACATATTCACATAGAAGTCATAAGCACATAAATTGTCCTAAAAACAAAACCACGTTTTGCACAGTTTAGAAAACAGTTCAAAACACATTTGAGTATCATTTTCCCTCAACGAAAAAACAGTAGAAAAATTAGGCTACAAGAACTCACCTCAAGCAACAGTCTCCACAGATATCTCAATATCACATAAGCAAATGCAACGACGTCCGCACACGACATAGTCCAGTTAATGTCGCATTTTAATCATTCATTTCCAAAACAGTTTTCACGTTTGATGCATAGAGGTTAGATGCGTTGTACGATTATTTTAAACACTTTAGTGGTGTGATGGTTGACGACGTAACTCCAAAATACCATATCAAACCCATATCTGAGCACAATATACTTATACTTATACTATTTAGCAAAATAGATAGGTAATATAAGTAAATATTTATAATATATAATCATAAATATATTTCGATAAGTCCATTCGGTACACTTAGTTACCATATTTATATATCATTTATTCTATACGAAATAGAACGTTTATGTTCGCTAAACACTTTGGACAAGTCTCGAGAAAATTATATTTTTCGTCTTTTAGTCGACTTATTAAAATAATAAAATAATAGTATTTTATTATTATTAAAAATATAATTTACGTTTTAAGTAAAATTCTAAGTATAGACTTTTTACAAAATTTCGGCATGACCCGTACGTTTATATGACATTTCCCAAGGTTTTTAAACCTCATTTTCAAACGTTTTCCAACATTTCGACACTTTCCGACCAAATTCCAAAAATCACATTTCTCGACGTTTTCCCAAGATTATTTCTCAAAATGACTTTCAATATAACTTCACAAGTACATTTCACTTTCTAAAAGTTCGTCAAAACTCTTAAAATGACTAGTTAACGCTTATTGGGCTTTAAGGCCCAATAAGGATCCATTATACTTTTTATGTATCCAAATAAGGCCCCAAAGAATATAAGATCTCAATCAATAAGTAACAAAGTAATCCGAACCGCAATAAGCCCCTCTCATAAGCCACAGCTTAAACGGGCTTATTGGGCCATTAGCCCATAAGCTCCTAAATATGTATATTAAGCTTCAAAATAAGCTAATAAGCTACGTTTCACATTTGATTATTACCATAACCTATAATATTAGTCCACAAAAATATGTCATACTAGGATAATAGCCAAAAACATCCCCCTTATGTTTCCATAAGATGCCGTGAGCTAATAAGCTCAAAATAAGCTTATTTAAACCAACAAATAAGCCAAAATAAGCTATATACAAAATAAGCTACATAGCGAATATATGTTTTTCAAACATCACGACCACAATATCAAAACTAACAAAACCACTTTTTCTTTCCTTTTATATTCGAACCAAACGCAACCTTAAATAACCTTTTATAAACTTTGCGCCTTCGATTTTAAACGATTGGGCCGTACAACTAACATCTATGCATCACTAGCAACCAAAAGTACAAGTTAAAAATAAATTTAAAAGACTTACAAAAATGGTCTTCAAAATAAATTTTTGACGCGAACCGGACAACCCAAACGTGTTTTATTAAATACCCGAACACTAGAATCAACCCAAAATATCACCAATTTTCATGTTTTTGATCAAAGTTTGAAAATAATATGTGTGTGTGTTGTAGGTCGGACGAGCAAAGGAGAGAAAGAGAGGAGAGTTTTTGATTTTCAAAACATGTGTTGTGTGTGTTTTAGATGGATACAAAAGACATATATACTAGTTAAGACACCCTTAGCTAAAATTAAGCCATCTTGTCTCCCAAGCCTTGTCTTATAACCGGCCATGGTATCCTATGCCCTCGGGGTCTTCATTTTCATGTCAAGATCACTTAAAAACTCATAAAACTTGCTCGTAAAATATTTCCCGAAGTTATTTTGCATTTTTATTCACTTTAAAAATGTTTTTCCAATAACTTAGAGTATTTACTTGACATATTTTCATATAAGACCTCCCAAAAACTCATTTGGACATTAACGGACGTGTCGGAACTCAATTTTTGGCATTTCTCAGAAATTTACGGGTCAACCACCCGGAACTTTCATAACACAATAATAACCTCTAAAAAGATTATTATACACAATAAACCATCAAATTCCTCAATTCTCATAAAATCTCCACCGTCTACACGGTACAATATTATAAATAACTGACAAACGTCAAATAGTCGAAGGACCAAATTAGAATATTCAAAACACAGAAAAGGGCAGGGGTTACAAATAGAATAGTTGGACAGCCCTTGATTTTCAGCTTTAGTGTAAAAGGAATGTTTACTTATTGTTCTAAGTGTTTTTCACATGCGTAACTTTATAAAACTCCACTACAAGTTTATATGGGTGATAAAACTTTCTAAAACTCATGTGCATATAGAACGTATCATTGTGACACTAAGGCGTCTTATTTATTTAGGTCGCGGTTATGTCATAACGTTGCATACAAGCTTATTTATTATACTTCCGTAATCACTACTTGTTGAGGTGAGTTCCATAGCCCTACTTTACTTGTTTATACTCGTTTTGAACTAATTTGAGGTAAGAATACATTGCTTGTTTTACTTATAGACACAAGTACTTAAACATTGATGTATTGGCTAAGTTACCACATTTACCGTTAAGTCCCCACTATCATGAACCGTTAATTACGTTGTAAGCATGAGTATTGTGAATAGATCTATTAGGGTTGACACCCCCATTCGTGTTTGGGTAGCTCCAATTGGTCAAACGGACGCATTTTATTTAAGGAATTCTAAGTCTTTGGCGAAGCACCTACCGGGGTAACAAACAAACAAACGTATTGTTAAGGCTTCGGTGTCATGAGCTTAGTTCAATAGTAATACTTTTCCTGATATTGTATGTGTTACAATAGTCACTTAAAATCTTGTGGTCCGCGTTACTATTTACTTAAACCTATGATCTCATCAATTTTATTTTGACCATTTTAGCATGTATTTCTCAGGTTCTTAATTGTATTAGCTTGGATTGACATGGAGCATCTCACTAGAGTCACATTTTGTGTTTCATCATGACAAATTTATTGCATAACTTTAGCGTTCGATTATGACTTTGTTAAAACTTTATCTATTTAGTCGAACATGTATTTTCCAAACGACTCATATAGAGGTTGTTCGATATAAGTTATGTCTTTGTGCTATGAATTCATGCCTAGGTTATCATCCGCTGCGATTTTGGGGGTGTGACAAATTGGTATCTAGAGCCAAGGTTTTAGAGAACTAGGTTGCATTAGTAAGCCTAAACTATAACCAGTGCATTATAAACATTCCGCGTGCATAATTACTAAACATTTACACTTGCTTTATATAATGTTGTTTTATATAAATATTGAACTTGTTACAACAAATGTCGTCTCCCTATGTTATCTTACTATCCAACTCCGAAGACGAGTTTGAACACTCGTTTCATACTTTTGAAACATCTATGTCGCCTCATTACCCATCGCCTAGAAACATGCCGGTTAATTAGAACAAGACTTTAACTTTCTGACTCGTAACATACCGCCTTGGAACACCTGCTTTTAAGACACGACTTTATAATGTCTCATTCTTCTTTACTTCATACGATTTTGAAGAATCATGCCGCCAAGAGGACAACCTCTAAGTTCGACAGCTATCGAACGACTCATGGCCCACCGTGTGGCTGAAAGGCATTTTCCCTTAGAGCACCTGTATCAATCATTGTGTCAATAGTAGTTTTGTATCAACTGCTTTTAGCTCGCTTATTGACGTCCCGCGCCAACTACCTTAGATATTAAGTACATTGTTGAGTTAGCTAATGGTAAGTTAATAAGAGCCGATACCATAATTTGAGGGTGTACCTTGAATTTATTAAACCATCCGTTCAACATAGACATGATGCCCATAGAATTTGGAAGTTTTGATGTAATCATAGGTATGGACTGGTTGTCTAGGTATCACACAGAGATTGTATGCGATGAAAAGCTTGTTTGTATTCCCTACGATAACGAAACCCTAACGATTCAAGGTGATAGAAGTGGATCAAGGTTAAACATCATATCCTGCATTAAGACTTAGAAATATTTAGAGAAAGGATGCCATGTTTTTCTGGCACACGTAACGGCAAAAAAGTCAAAGGAGAAGCGACTTAAAGATGTGGCTGTTGTGAGGGATTTTTAGAAGTTTTCCCTGAAGACTTGCCTGGACTCCCATCGACTATACAAGTGGAATTTCAAATCGACTTGGTTCCTGGAGCGGTACGAGTGGCACGATCACCATATAGGTTAGCCCCTTCAGGGATGCAAGAATTATCTAGTCATTTACAAGAACTTTTGGATAAAGGATTTATTTGACCGAGTTCCTCGCCAAATTCTTAGAACTGCTTAAGAAGGAGGAATTATACGCCAAATTCTCTAAGTGTGAATTTTGGATTCAAAATGTACAATTTCTCAGGCATGTGATTGATAGTCAAGGCATACATGTTGACCCCGCTAATATTGAAGCTATCAAAGATTGGGCGTCACCTAGAACCCCTACAGAGATACACCAATTTTTAGGTCTTATTGGTTATTAGAGACGATTTATTGAAGGTTTCTCTAAGATAGCTAAGCCTTTGACTAAACTGACTAAGAAAAATCAAAAGTTTGATTGGGAAGAAAAGCAAGAGTCATCTTTTCAACTATTGAAGCAAAAACTCTATAGTGCACCGATTTTATTACCAGAAGGAACCGATAATTCTGTGGTTTACTGCGACGCTTCGCACAAAGGACTAGGTGTTGTATTGATGTAGAAGGAAAATGTCATAGCCTACACAAATTCTCAACTCAAAATCTACGAAATAATTACATGACTCAGGATTTGGAACTAGGAGCCGTAGTGTTTGCTCTTAAGATTTAGATACACTACTTGTATGGTACAAGGTGTACCGTGTACACATATCATAAGAGTCTTCAACACATACTCGATCAGGAGGAATTGAACATGAGGCAAAGTCGTGATGCGGCGGATTGCAACACCGAAGTTTTACAATCCTCCTAGGCAGAGTACCTAATCGTTGCAGTGTAGTATAGGCAACACTAGAGGGATTGATCGTTCTCTAAGGGAATAGTGAGGTAGGTTCAAGTTGTATGTTTAGTAAGATCTAAAGGTTGAAAAAAGAGTATTTTTATATTTTTATGTTTTTTAGAAAGCAAGTAAAATCAATTATGTTGAGAGAGGTGGTTTTTAAACTAAAACTAATCTAAATCTAAACTAATTATGCAAGAAAAGTAAAATTGGTGGGAACTCTTATAGGTAAACAAACGTGCTCACTTAATCATGCACTACTCCCTAGTTGATTCCTCTAATCCGTTGCCTTTCACCCTCGTTAGTGTAATGTGTAAGTATTCCCCTAATTAAATTGCGAATTTATCAGAAACGCATCTACGTGATCACCTAAGCATACATCTCTTGATAACCCTTTTCCCACCTAATAGTTAAACCACGCGCATTAAATATTTAATTAGCTATCTTCTCAAATGTGAGGGTTTCATTTAGTTCTAACCACATTTCACTAGACCTCTATGCTAATGTAATATCTTATAGCTAGTATTCTAAAGCTTAACGTGCACACCACTAACAAGAAGCAACAAATTAGAGTTCACAACTAAGTTTCATGTAATAATAAGCAAACACATATAAATTTAGCCTAACATGTTAACAAGAAAAAAAGAAAAGCAATTAATCATCAAACACATAGATATATTTGAATGATTAAAGATTGAATTACTTAACTTCAAACCAACATGTGAGTGTATGAGTGCAAAAGGCATAAAAAGGCCTTAAAATCGTCTATATTGGCTGCACTATACCTCTCCAAAGTTCCACAAATGAATTATGAAAACAAAGGGTTTGTATATATAGGAATTGGGCTCTAATGGCGTCAATAGGGTTTTGTGACTTCGTCACCCCGTCGAATCCCTTTAGGGTTCCTTTAGCCGACAAATGTTGACGCTGTCATATCTTCTGGTGACGCTGTCACCTTGCAATTATGATGCCGTCACTAACTCTCTTGTGACGCCGTCTCCACGCACTAAAGTGTCACAAAACACCTCCAAAAATACACTTTCCATGCACTTTTAGTGAAGGCATCACGAAGGTGGTCACGAAGCTGAAAAGTTGTATTTTTGCCTTGTTTCTTCCCGAATCAAGCCCAGGTCATGTGTATTCCATCCTAGTGCTTCCCAAATGCTAATTACACAAAAGAAATTATTTAGTGCAATAATAGAGCATATTTGTATTATTTTGGGGGTTAAATGACCCCAAAAAAGTGTATAAAATGACACCTCATTGATTGTGTCGTTGTTGTTAGGTATTTATTTGTTATCAAGTTTTACATTTATATTTTGCTGACTTTACCTAAAACAACACTTTAACGGGCAGTGTACCCGATTAGATGTAGCTTCGTTGGTAAGTAGGGTGTCGATCACTAAGAGCGAGAGCGTTAATATTTTATCCTATCAATATTTTGGTTAACTAAATTAAGTTAATTTAAACTATGTTAATTCTAATCTATGTTAAACCTATGCTAAACCTGTGTTAATCTAAATTCTCATGGATAAATAGAGGTTTTCAGTCTGAGAGACTGGCACATGTTTGGCGGTAACTTAAATCAACTTAAAACACGATAACACACGCAAGAAGATAATCAAAAGATAGAAGAACGGTCTAGCCAAATATAAGAAAACTGTATTAACCATGATTAATCCAATTAAAACGCTGGTTTGTTTATTTAGTGCAATGAGTGCTTATCTCGAGGCGACATATCATTCCAAGATTTAGGCAGTACTTCTTTTTAAATCCTAGACACATAGAATTCTATCACAATTAAACGCATTCGCATAAAGTATCCTACTTGCTGATTATAATCTATCTTAAGAGATTAATAATGGTGATCTTATTAAACCCTAACTCATGTAGACTTTACCCACTTACTGCTTAATGGCAATTTATATTCTAGTAGTCCACTGTCTAAGTCTTCACCAAAGGAATCAGTACATTATTTGTTGATCCCAGGTCACCTGCTAGTCCAACTTGTTCACATAAACCAATGGTAAAGATAAGGCATTATTTGTGATCCTATTATTCTAGATACATAAATCGCTATATGGAGAGCCATCCTGACATCTAGCTAACTTGGTTGGTATCACTAGATCCAGTTGAATGATAATAGTAGAGGAGGGAAAGTATTCCAAAATTCAAATGTTATAAAATGGAGGGAAAGGGAAAATGTTTATTACAAGGCATCACCCTCTAATGATGATTAGAGGGGTATTTATAAGAGAAGGAAGGAGCCTTCCCTTCCTTTAGTTTTCATTTCTAGTCCCTAATCTTGGTATTTATATATTTCTTTCTATTAGCATATTACCTTATTACAAGCGTACTTTATTCTAAACAAATAAGACTACTTACTAAATATAAACTAAAACCACATATCGGCATTTTTATGAACCTAACAATCTCTCCCTAAGGGTCGATTATTCAGGGCGTTCTCTTTGAGGTCCAAGTGGTCTTCCATTCACATACATCTCCCATCTTCTCATTTGATTACGATACTTCAGTCTTACTTCAATCTTTTCTTCAAACAATTTCAAATACTCAACTTCATTAGCAGTGAGTTCTCTTTGTACATAGCCAAACTTAACATCATTATTGTAACTCTTTAATCCTTTTAATACTCTGTTCCGTGTTGCATCATCAAAACTTATGAATCTCGGAATGGTCTCATCACCCTTTTCTCTTTCTTGCTATTCTTGTATATGATTCCATACACAGGCTCATAGATGATAATCACCAAATACATATCCTCAATATCATTCTTATTAAGATTCTTGTAATCAGGCTCGGTAATCGACACAATGCACTCATTAGCTCTTCTTGCAATTATCTCTGTGATAAACTTGTGTTCATGACCCAATTCCCAGTATGTCTTGATGACTTGAATGATCTTTGAATTTGAATAAACCTCTTCCTTTGGTTTTCCAGGCTCTTTCTGTTCCTTTATGTAGAAGATCTTCGCATGAGGATTCTTCCAATGTTCAACACCATATCGAGCATAAGGATTAAATTTCTTAACACACTTATTTACCCATCTGGAAGTTCGTTCTTCAATATCATCATCATTGAAAATAATTGCAGGAAACTTATGAAGTGACAATACTATCTTCACGGGCCCTAACTTCCTTTCTTCAAATACAAAAGATCTTGATTTATCAAAGATAGTGCTGGAGCTTCAGGATCTCTTTGACAGCTCTGAACGAGAGGTGTGGTCTTTCGTAGATGTGGAGAGACAAGAATTTCCTTTTACTTCCTAAAAACATGTCACTTTTCAAGAAATTCTTAATCTGATTCAATATAGATATTGCTTGTATACTTCCTGAAGTACATCTTTCTGTCTCAACATCTCATTCTGTATTTTCTTTAACTTTGCTTCATCAATAGTCAGTGATACCTCTTCCATAATATCTTGTGACACTTACTTCATCGGTATTTCATCATCATCTGAGGCATAAGAATCAGTCCAAAAATCATAATCATCTACTTGCTATTAATTACCTGAAGTTGATGGACCTCGTTCCTCTTCATTGACTTGTCCAGACGATGACTCTCCAGACACATATGCTTCGTACTCAGATGTCTTCTGCACTTTTGCACTATTCTCCCCTCAGGTTTGAGCATCATCATGAGGATCATCCTGATCTCTTTGGCGAACGGCAGAAGGTCTACATGTAGTTTGTGGTACCTGAAGATTCTCAAACTTTATCTGAAGTGCAAGCCATATTGAGATATCTTGTTGCTGCAAATGAGGATTGTTTTTCATGGAAAGATACAGTTGATATTGTTGTTCTGGAACAGAGAGTTTTTGTGATTAAGCTGGATGAACTTAAAGGATGTGACCAGACATATAACTTCTTACTGACGCATCAACTTAAGAAGGAACGTGATGGTCAATTGCTTTATGAATTTGTGAGGGATTCAGCCTTATATTCTTACGGCTCATGTAAATAGCTTAGCTATCCGTTCCATCCTATTCTTAGTCTTTCTGTCTTTCCATAATCAGCCTTCCGTACATATATGGAAATTGATTCTATAACCTACTCAGGAACTAGCTTTTTCTTTCTACCCGATCCTTTAATATGCGGTCTACCATATGTGGGTAATGATATCGACATTAATTCTTGTAGATGATCAGCAAGCGTATCGAATGAACTTCCTGACAAAATCTCTCTTTGAGGATGTCCAAACAATTATGTATATCTCCCTGTAACTACTAAAATAAATTCATGTATCATTTGTACGAGCAAGTTTGGCTTTGAATATGATAGAAGTCGATTTGTTCTAGACTATTTGGTGTTGTGTTGGTCTTGATGATGATGTTCGTTTAAGTTCGGTTACAGTCAAATTTCTACGAGTGTCCTCAGTATTCGAAGATACACGATTAGTATGAGTCATAGGAGATCTAAGAATTGGTGCTGGGGGAATTGATATATTCCTAGACCTCCTCTACAGTCTTCCCTTTATCCCTTCACTTTATTTATATACTTTAACAGTTATTTTATCCTCCTCTTCATTAACATTAACAGGTATGACCACATTAGTAATTTCCACCTCTTCATCATTAGTGCTCTCCACCTTCGGACTTTCCTTATCACTCCTGGGCTCTAACCTAGTGCTGGGAATTTATGGTTCATCATTCCTAGGAGGTTAACTATCATCAATAACATTCTTAGATCCTTCCACCATCTTTTCAATCTCTCCAGACGCCAAGTACTTATTGACCAGTTCCACTTTTTCTAGCTTCTTCGCTCTTCTGACTTTGTAACTCAGCAAGACTTACTTGTAATGTATCTTGTAAGATCATCTCGTCTGCTTTATCAACAGTTGGCACTAGAGCTGGTGGAGTTAGACGTGTAGATCTCTTTTCCGGATGACGAAAACGAATCACAGTAGATCGTTTTGGAGCACTTGACTCTGCTGTATCCTTTTTAGGGGTAGGTGACTTAGGGGCGTTAGGTGTCCTATGCGTTCCTTGGGTAGACTCAGTCAGTTGTGACTGAGTCAGTGGAACATCTAACCCAAACACCTATGCATCCATCTAATATGCTCCGTGTGCTTCATCTCTTCAGTGATCATCCAATCTGGAATTTGCATGCCAACTTTATCTGTGTGTATTCCTGAATTAAAGATATTTTTCATTATGTCATCATCTTGCAGATTGTGATACATGTCATAAGCACGTCTTGAGATTTCAGGAAAGATAGTCATGTAATGACTAACAATGATCTTAGTAAATCCTGGATACGGAATCGAAGATGTTGGATGATAAAGAGAATAGTAAATTCCTTCCCACAGTAACTCCACATAATCTACGTGAATGTTATTGACAAAGCAATACATCATTTGCATTATCTGCAACGGCGGTTGATCCCATCTGGTGACACGTGTTGTCAAGCACTTGGAAAATATCTTGCATAATGTTTGCCATCGGTTTTAGGAAGACCAGTTGTCTTAAAGCTTGACGATGTATTCAGCTCCATTGTAAAGCCCAATTGTTGTTTATAAAATGGAACCATGTCAGAAAATAATGGTGGTAGCATGAATGAATTATGATTGTTGTCATTTACGTGTGGTAGATAAAAGATTGTTCTGAAGTCATCCAGTGTAAAAGAAAGTTCTTTCTTATCCAGCATAAACTTGAGCCTATACTTTGAACTGTCTTCCTTCAAAGTATGCCAGAATTGTGCCATATAGATCCATGGTATGGAGGAAGAAGCTGCAATGCTGAATCGTAATGGATGATTCTTGATGATGTTCGTCAGAATTTTGCTTTTCGGTGGGCATTGCACATGTTCAAGATCAACTTTCTTGTTAGCATCCATAAGATCATATCGTTTGTTCGGAGGACACAGTTCGTCTGGATGAACATCAACTGCATGTTGTTGTTGTGCCATGATGATTACTGAATGAATAAAATTAAGATGTTAGATAACAAATAATTCTTTTGACATTTTTGTCTTTTTCCACTCTGTCTGTTTTATATGTTCTGGCAATTCTTTTTGAACATATTTTTGATCAGTTTCTTTCTCATGTGCTCGTTCTTGCTTTTTCTAGCACATGCCATACGCTTTATTCGAATTATTCTTTTGATTTATCATTTTTGTGTGTTCTGGCAATTCTTTTTCGAACACACTTTTGATTTGCTTTTTCGCGTATGGATTTAGCTCTCTCTTTCTGTTTTTAGAATATCCTCACCAGAAATTCTTTGTGACATGATACTCTTTCAAGAATTATGAAGATTTCTCTTTTGATTTTAATCAAGACTCTTTTACTAAACATTAAAGAGAAATCATTCAACTTCTTAAAATTGTTTTGTGAAAGAGTATCATTTTAACACAAAAACAGATTTTGAGAACTTTTTCAGAAATCTTTTGGACATAAACTTTCTTTATAATAAATTTAACATCAGATATATAATCACAAACCCACAATTGAATGGACACTAAGACACTCACTCCTCATTCTGTTCATTGCAGAAAACGGCCGAAACCGGACATGACTTAGTCCACTTAAACAATTGAGATTTGGATTTTCAGATTCAAGTTAAAAAACTTTTCACTTTCACTTTTTGTCATGATTTATAAACAATGAAGACAAACATATCTAATTCAATAATTGAACATGTACACTTAAGTCACTCATCCTCATTACTTGAGAAAACGGCCGAAACCGGAACATGACTTAGTCCACTTAAACCACATTAATGAATAGTTATATATGACCCACAACTTAGGAATTCTATAAAACTGATTTCTTTTTCAAATTATTTGATATTTTTACCACTTATGAGAAAAACTGTCTTTTTTATTCCACATACATTCAAGCATTAATCATCATAAACATTAATCATCAAAATTTATTTCTCTTCTCAAACAATTCACGTTTCCACAAGCGCATTTTTATCTGAATTTTGACTTTTTGATAACCACCGTGTTTGACTTTTTGACCATTCTGAGTTGATACTTTTTAAATTTTCATGAGTTATCACCAAACAATGAATTCATTTAGCTTATGAAAAATCAAACTCGATTCGTTTAACACAACATTAATCCTTTCCGAGTTTTAAAACTTAATAATCACAAACTCGACAATCATTAAACTCGTTAATCATCAAACTCAATAATCTCCTCAAACTAGACAATCATCAAACTCGACATTCATTACTATTTTCTGAGTTTTGAAATCGATAAGTGAAAACACTACAGATCTGAGAAAAACATTATGACTTACGTTTGAGAGAACAAGAAAGTAATAATCGCTGTTATAAGCCTGAACAAAATCGTTTTTGAATGTTACTCTCAAACTCAATAAGAGACTCGGTAAAAGAAAATTTAAAATGAAATTCATCTTCGCCTTTTATAGCAACCGAAAAAAGGATTTCAGAAAAATACTCTTTCTGTCCCTTTAGTTTTATATTCCGAATTTTGAGTTTGATTTTTTTCAAAAACTCCCCCTTGAGTAATGAAATAAAAAACCTCCCCTTGAAATGAAATCATACTAAGCAAGTAATCCGAAAATGAAGATGTTTGATTTTAAAATTAAAACTCCCCCTTGAAAATATATTATTTTTTAAATTTAATTTATTTGAGAGATCTTTGTTTTTATTTTATTCCCGAAATGATGTATATGAATGAAATTTTTTCCAATTACTCCCCTGATTATGATTCCATATTTTCAATTAAAAGCTTTGTATATAAAAAATTTGGAATCATAAATCTAATCATGTGATCTTTTTAAATTATTATTTATTATTATTATTTTTATAAAAAAATATGATAAATCTTTTTGGGATTTTAAAATTTTCATTTTTTTCTTTTGTTTTTGTAAAATTTATTGACATGTTTTTTATGTATGATATTTTCAAGAAGATAACTTTGTCAGGCTTTCCAACTGTGTTGGAGTCTACATTCTCATACCAATGCGCTAAACTTGATACTCCAAAGCGTTCTTTTAGAGTAGCTTTATTAGTAAATTGATCCGTAAGTGGGTATTCTGTCCTGCAAAGTAAATTTCCACAGTACCCTTCATAACTGTTCTTAATAAAATGATCCGGATGTTATGTGTTTTGTCTTAGATGTGTACTGGGTTGCAGAAAATAGGCAATTGCACTCTTGGAATAACAAGTTCATCGGAATCTGATTTGTAATTGTATCCATAGTCAGGCAGATGAGGGGTTTTTTTTTTTTTTTTTTTTTATTTTTTTTTTGCAATTAAATAACTTGTGCACAACATGCAGACAAGGAAACATATTCAGCCTCAGCAGTAGACATCGCAGTACAATCTTGTTTCTTTGAACTCCAACTCATGAGCTTTCCACCTAGAAATTGCAATCCTCCTGATGTGCTTTTATAATCATCTTTACATCCTGCATGGTCCGCCTCCCCCTTGTTTTCCCTCCCCTTTGGTCCTCCGCATCTGAATATGCAATTAGTTCAAATCCGGAATCCTTCAAATACCATAGGCCCATGTTATAGGACTGTCTCAGGTACCGAAAGATCCGTTTAACCTCTTTGAGGTGTTTGACTGTAGGACGTGCTTGATAACGAGCACATACAAAAGTAGCAAAAGCAGTGTCTAAACGATGGGTGTTACGGTTACATAAGCCTTCTGATCATAGCGAAAGATAAAGTCGTTTGATCAGTAGGAGTGCCTTGTAAATTAGCATCCAGCCTCTCAGTTTCCATAAGTGTATTCATTGAGACACATTCATCTAGATCATGTTTCTTTAACAATTCAATTTCATATTGTGACTGACTTATGAATATGCCCATCGGGGAGATTGATGACCTTGAGTCTAAAAAAGAACTTCTTATTTTTTCTAGTTCACCCATCATCGACATTTCAAAATTATTTTTCATTTGGTTTGCATACTGTTTGAAAACAATCTGGATTTGTTGCTTTCTATTTTTTTTTTGTTTTTTTTTTTTTTTTTTAACAAATTAATGTCGTAAAATTTATTTGAACAAGTAATTATGTCGCCCCGTGAATCGTGTGAACAAAGTAAGTCGGGTCAATAATACCTTTAGTGAACCCATGTTCAATTAGAAAAGAAGACAATTTGTCATACCATGCACGAGGTGCTTGCTTAAGACCGTATAGAGCTTTTTTCAACCTGTAGACGTGATCTGGAAATTCTGGATCAATAAACCCTTCAGGTTGGCTGACATAGACTTCTTCTTTCAAAGGACCATTGAGAAAAGCCGTTTTGACATCCATTTGAAAGATAGTGATATTCTTATGAGCAGCATAAGCAATAAACATCCGAACAGCCTCAAGACGAGCAACAGGAGCAAATGACTCTTCAAAATCAATGCCTTCTTCCTGCTTATATCCTTTAGCCACAAGACGAGTTTTGTTCCGAACCACAATATTTTCAGCATCACACTTATTCTTCCAAAGCCATTTGAGAGCAATAATATTCTTTCCTTCTGGTCGTGGAACGAGTTCCCAAACTTGAAGTCTCTCAAATTGATTCAACTCATCTTGCATAGACTCAATCCAACTATGATCTGCCATAGCTTCTTTGATATTCTTTGGTTCAATTGTATTAACTGTTAAAGCATACATGCATACCTCATAATCTGTGTGTAACCTTTGGCGAGTCATGACAGGTTTAGATGGGTCACCAATAACTTGGTCTTGAGGATGATCTGTTGTCCAAATGTGAGTTGAGGATTATATGGAACAAACTGTGCATTACCATCAAAATCAGCAGTGTCTTCTTGATTAAATTCATCAGCCTCGGTCAAAGAGATTGGAGAAGTTTGTTCGTCAGATGTAGTGACAACAGGAGGAGCCTCATGCGTGTCAACAATGATTGAAGATGTGGAAGGTGAGTCTTCATGAACTTGAGTCGGTTGTGCAGCGGAATAGATGGGTGTATCAGAAGACTTCTGCTCATAATATTCTTCAAACATTGGACCGAACAAATTATCCAAATCTTCTTTGGATGGATTATTCATTGGTTCTGCTGATGAATTATAATTGTTGAATCGTTGAAGTTCGGGTTCTAAACAGTCGTGTTCAGAAGCCATTGTTGTGAGCTCGTCAAACTTGACATGAATGGTCTCCATTATCATTTTGGTCCGTCGGTTATAAATTCGAAAACCTGTTGATGTTTCCGAATAACCAATAAACACCCCAATGTCTGCTTTTGGTTTCATTTTTCCAAGATCATCACGGTCATTTGTTGGATAACACAATGAGCCAAACACATGAAAATAAGCAATGTTTGGTTTTCGACCGCGTAATAGCTCATAAGGTGTTTTGTTGTATCGTGTATGGATGATTGACCGATTTTGAGTAAAACAAGCTGTAGCCACTGCTTCAGCCAAAGGAAACGGAGGAAACTAAGAAAAGACAAGGATTCAAAGCCAAAGCCAGAAAAAGTCAAACCTCAATCAAAGAGAGTCAAAATAGTCAAAGTCAAAGTCACTCACTAAAGGACAAATCCCAAATGTTTCATTTCAGTCCCTCTAAGTTTCAAATGTTACACAAATGATCCC
>BQNB010051122.1:8730-41163 GCA_026074375.1 Tanacetum coccineum
TAATACTGATGCACTAAGTTAATGCTACTAATGAAAAGTTAATACTGCTAGTTAGTAGTTAATACTGCTAGTGTATTTTTACTACTGGTCAACCATTTTAATGTTGCTCTTCATTGTTACTACTGCTTAGTATCGATTACTATTGTTAGTCATTTTTATTGCTGCTCTTCATAGATGGTACTACATGGTATATGTTACTACTGTTGGTTAGTTATTCATACAGTTCTTATGGTTGATTCTATTACTTTTGGTTATGAGATAGTTAACATATTGGTTTTAGGGGAAGAATATGATAAAGTGTTTAACTATTTGGATATGTTAAATGCCTCATTTGAGGGGAAGGTTTTCACTTGTGCAAAACAAGTTAAACCTTATGTAAGAATATTACTACTACTAAGCCATTATTACTACTGCTAATTTAAGTTTCTACTGCTTGAATTCATTATTTGTATTGTGCGTCATGGAGGGTAATTTGAGACATTGAAAGCTTAAATTAGAAGTTTAATATATGGTTTGTAGTTTTAAAGATCAAAGTTGTATATGTTCACAGTCCCCTAATGGATAATGATAAAAAAGGAAAGATGTTACAGAGATGATATGATATGATTTATAACTTATTAAGTGTGGTGGCATGGCATGGAACAAGAATTAAAGGTTTCATTGTGTTGAAGAAGTATCAACAGGTACAAAGGAAATCTTAAATTAATGGGAAGATTAGAATTTGTTTCATTCATGAAAGATCAGATTTAAAGATGTACAGGATGTTCAAGTGCTCAAGTTGAAGACAAAGCTTATTATTCAATAGAGGAAGATTGCTGAAGATTAAGCTACTATGGATCATCTTGGAATCAGTTTACTATTTGTTTTGTCATCATCAAATAGGGGAAGATTGTTGGGATTTATTGATTTGATGATACAAAAGAATAAAACAAGAATGATACAAACGAATTACAAAAGGGTTTAATTTGACAATATGGAATTCTAGAAGATGGAGGATTCTAGAAGACTTGCTTAAAAGGATAAAGATCAAGATTATGAAAGATTTAGTTTCCTAATACAATTAGATTTCCTTTGTAAGTCTAGATGGACTCTATATATAAAGAGATCCCTAGACATTGTTTATGTGTGTGTATCCTAGACGTCTAGTGTGTGTTTTAAGGTGTTTAATCATGTAGAAGGATAACACCAACGATCTCACCACTTGAGATCATTTAGCCCTAAGATCAAAGTGTCTTTGATCCTTGTTATACTTAGGTAACACGTTCTATTTTGATCAAATAGAATCAGGGCTTGTATGAATGTAAAACCTTGTTCAATAACATTGTTCTTGTTCTTATTCCGTTGCGCAACATACAAACTTTGTTACTTTGTTATTATAGATCCTAGATTAGTTTAAAATGATCTTCACAAATTTGTTAGGATTAAAAGACTTCTTTATGATCTTAGAGTTACTGCTGCTAAGGTTTGTGTTACTACTGCTAGCATAAAGTTAGTACTGCTGGTGAAGATTGAAGAAAATATTCTAAGTAGTTACTACTCCTTGTTCAAAGTTAATGCTGCAAGTACAAAGTTACAACTGCTAAAAAGATTAAGACTGCTAGAAGATTTTCTACTATCAGATTACCTCATAAAGGCGATATTCTCACTGAGGATCTACAATCTGAGCTTTTAACTTTAAAGATCAAAAATTTTGAAGATTCTGTGCTGCAAAAAGGTTGAAGATGGTGTATGGTTTTACCTTCTCTTTTCATCATTATATTTAATAGTTGTTCTTGTTTGTTTTTATTGGAAGATTTTTCTATTGAACACTTGGTTTTAAGAGTGAAAGGTATTGAGGAATGAAGAGGATAAAGAAGTTTGTGAAAATTAGGGTTTTAATTCTTAAATCATTTTTTTGGAAACCCTAATTTCTAAAAACCTCAAAAGTTGATGATGAATACGAAGTGTAATCACAGTAAAGGTGATATGAACGTGGAAGCTAAGAAGTCTGAGTTTAGTACTTGTGAAAAGTTTTATTGAAGTGGTTATCATTTTAATACTGATTGGAAGTAACTAATGCATCATACCTGGTTACAAAACTCGCACTAACAACAGTAAATACCGCTACGAACAATAGTAATGATTTTTCATAGAAGTTAGTACCACTTATACATTGTTACTACTGCTCTACAACAGTAATACTGGCTCGAACAATAAGTTAATGCTTGGCTTCTATAAGGTGAGTACTCTCGCTTATGCTTGGTAATTGCTGCTCTTACTTGGTTAATAACCGCTTCTATGATTTTTAATAATACCAGCTTCTACTATTATTATGCTGCTCGACAAAAGCAATAATTGTTTGTTAAAGAGTTAGTGCTGCAAGCTAAGTAATGACTGCTTGCAGGCTAGGTAAATACTGTATTAGTAGTTAATACTGCTAGTGAATTTTACTACTGCTCAAAACCATTATTACTTCGCTCATTCATTTTTTACTACTACTGCTAGGTATCAATAACTACTGGTTAGTACATTTTTAGTCGCGGCTCTTCAGTGTGATGGAACTAACATGGTATTCGTTACTAACTGTTTTGGTAGTAATCTACGTACAGTTCCTATGGGTTGATTTCTAATTACTTTTGGTAAAGATAATTGTTAACCATATTGGTTTCAGGGAAGAAATATGAATAAAGTGTTTAACCATTTGGGATAAGTGGTAAATGCAACCACTGAATTGATGGGAAGGTATAACACTTTGGCAAAAACAAGTAAAACTTATACTACTGCTAAGTCATTGATACTAACTGCAAGTTTAAGTTACTACTGCTTTCATTCATTATTCTTATTTATGGGTGGTGGGGGGGGGCGGGGAGAGGAGGGGGGGAGTGGTGCATCATGGAGGTAATTCGAGACATTGGAAAGCTGGATTCGAAGTGTAATATATGGTTTTTGTGAAGTTGAAAGATCAAAGTTGCATATGTTTCACAAGTTTTCCTTAATGGATAATGACAAAAAGGAAAGTATGTGTTACAGATGATGATATATGGATGAATTGCAACTTATTAAGTGTGTTGCACTAGCAATTGAACAAGATGTTGAAGACATCATATGTGTGAAGAAGTATCAACAAGTTCAAAGGAAATCTTAAGTTAAGGGGAAGATTAGAATTATGTTTCATTCATGGAAGATTTGAAGATGTACAAGATGTTCAAGTGCTTAAGTTGAAGACAAAGCTTATTATTCAATAGAGGAAGATTGCTGAAGATTAAGCTACTATGGATCATCTTGGAATTAGTGTTTGTTTTGTCATCATCAAATAGGGGTAAGATTGTTGGATTTAAATGAATTGATGATACAAAAGAATAGACCAATAAGAAACAAACTGATTATCAAAAGGGTTTAATTCGACAATATAGATATTCTTGAATATGTGAGGATTCTTAAGAAGACTGCTTTAAAAGGATAAAGATCAAGAATATGAAAGATTTAGTTTCCTAAATAAAATGAGATTTCCTTGTAAGTCTAGATGGACCTCTATATATAAAGAGATTCATAGAACATTATTTATGTATGGTGAGTGTATCCTAGACTCTATGTGTGATTTTAAGTGTGTTTAATAATCATGTAGAAGGATAACCATCAACGAACTACCACTTGAGATCGTTTAGACCCTAAGATCAGTGTCCTTTGACCCTGTTATAGTTAGGTAACGACGATCTATTTGATCAAATATAATTAGGGCTTGTAATGAATTGTAAAACCTTAGTTCAATAACATTGTTCTTGTTCTTATTCGTACAGCGCAACTACAAACTTTGTTTACTTTTGTTATTATAGATCCTAGATTAGTTTAAAATGAACATCACAAGTTTTTGTTAGTATTAAAAGACTTCTGTGATGATCTTAGAGTTACTAGCTGCTAAGGTTTTGTGCTACAACCTGCTAGCATAAAGTTAGTGTTGTTCATTATCTTAAGAAAAATAATGCTAATAGTTAGTACTAAAGGCACCGTGTAACTTAGTTACAACTGCTACAGTAGAATAAGTGTTACTACTTGCTAGTAAATTTAGGATACTGCCAATAGGAAAAGATAAATTAGCTAATATCAGCGTTGAAGAATTTAAAAAATATTCTAAAAGGTATACTACTGCTTGTACACAGTTAATGCTGCTGTTGTATAAGTATACTACTAGCTTGTTTCAAGATTAAAGCTGCAAGTATCAAGTTTACAACCTACTGAAAAGATTAGACACTGAAGATTTTCTACTATCAAGAGAAAGGTAAAGACTGCTCAAGAATAGATAAAGAATTGATTTGGAGATTAAGATTACATAGTAGATCAAGGAATGTTATTTATAGAAAAATAAGATCATTGATAATATTCTAAGTTTTAGGGAATATATTGTAAAATCGACTAGGACCCTCCTTTGTGTAAAAAAGCGGTCAATAGGGCAAAAGTTAAAGTCAAGTCATATACATATCATCTAGAATTCGAAGCCTTCAGGTTTGTTAACCTAATACATAGATAAAGTATTCGAATTATATATTAAAGCTTGTTTGATTTAATCTATGTATACGTATAGAATAAACTGTCAATTGCATATTCTTCTTATTGATCAAGATTAGATTCCGTATAAATCTTTGATATATTTATAAAGTTTCACCATATTATTGTGTAGGAATTATCTTACATAACTAAACCTTACACAAGCTAAAGAATTCAAGACTATTCAAAGTGTGGAATCAACAGTGGTATCAGAGCTAGATTTCTTTTGTGAAACTTGCTAAGAAGAACAGGATCAAGAGTTAGTACATTATGTTGGCTGCATCAAAAAGTGCCTATGCTCAAAACATATGTGAGTATGATCTTTGAAGGATGAGTGATGGAAACAATACATCCAATTGATTGATTTATTCTATATAGGAAGTTCCATAGAGAAGGTAATTCACCTCCAAAAACAAGAAGTTGGTGAAGGTGTTTGAGACTATACTTGCTTCTACAACAACTAAAGAAAAGGCACAAAAGGAGGTAAAATTTAAAGGCAAGGAAGCACTTTATTGATGGGCATCCCTAAATTGAAAATCAATTGAAGTTTTAACATCCCTCAAAGAATGCCAAGTCATGCTACAAAGCTGTTGAAAGCGATTTGGAGGGAATGCAGCTACATAAAAATACAGAGGAATCTTCTAAAGTAGCAATATGAAAATTTTACTGCATCTAGCTCAGAGGTGTTAGATCAAACCTTTGATAGGCTTTAAAAGCTTATCAGTCAGTTGGAGATTCATGGTAAAAGTATCTCATAAGAAGATGTGAATCAAAAGTTCTTAAGAAGCCTGTCATCAGAATGTAACAGACATACCATTGTGTGGAGGAACAAGCCTGAGATAGATATATTAAGCTTGGATGATCTTTACAACAACCTGAAGATCTATGAACCAGAGGTTAAAGGGACATCAAGCTCAAGCACAAACACACAAAACGTAGCCTTTGTGTCCTCAAATAGCACCAAAAGTACAAATGGAGCAGTTAATACTGCTCTTGGTGCTACAACTGCTAGCGCTCAAGCTACTGCTGTTAACTCAACAACAATTGACAACTTTAGTGATGCTGTCATTTGTGCTTTCTTTGCAAGTCAACCAAACAGTCCACAACTTGACAATGAGGACTTGCAACAAACTCATCCTGATGATTTAGAAGAGATGGATTTAAGGTGGCAGATGGCTATGCTAACAATGAGGGCAAAGAGATTCTTAAAGAACACTAGAAGGAAGTTTTCTGTGAATAGTACTAAGACCATTGGGTTTGATAAGTCCAAGGTGGAGTGTTGCAACTGTCATAAAAAAGGGATACTTTGCAAGAGAGTGCAAGGCTCCTAGGAACTAAGAAATTAGGAATAGGGAGAACACAAGAAGGGTTGTGCCAGTAGAGACAACTACTTCTAATGCTTTGATATATTGTGATGGTGCTGGTTATGATTAGAGTGATTAAGCAGAAGAAGGTCCAACTAACTTTGCACTCATGGCTTACAATTTTACAAGTTCTAACTCTAAGGTATCTGTTCATCATCTTGTTTGGAAAATGTTAAAATTCTTAAAGAAAAAAATGAAAAACTGTTAAAAGACTTAAGGACATCTAAGTTAAATGCTATTACTTATAAAATAGGTTTAGAGTCTGTAGAAGCAAGACTTATAGTTTATAAGAAAAATAAGTCTGTTTATGAGGAAGATATCAAGGTCTTAAAATGTGCGATTCATTTAAGAGAAGTAGCCATTATAGAGCTTAGGAGTAAGTTGGATCTGGCTCAAAAACAAAAAGATAAAATTCAGCTAACAGTAGAAAATTTTGAGAATTCATCTAATAGCTTAAGCAAACTAATAGACTATTAGATAGTTGATAAGTGCAAAACAGGTTTAGGGTATAATGCTGTTCCACCTCCCATTACAGGAAACTTTATGCCTTCAAAACCTGATTTTTCATTCTCTGGTCTAGAAGAGTTTGTGAATGAGCCTATAGTTAGTGAGCCTACAGTTAAGAAGCATGTAGTTGAGACTAGTGAGCTAAGGCTAGTGCAGACAAGCCTAAGGTTGTTAGGAAGAATAATGGTGCTCCAATTATTGAGGATTGGGTGTCTGATAGTAAGGAAAAAGATGTGCCTCAGGCTAAGATTGAAAAGAAAACTGTTAAACCTAGTTTTGCTAAAATAAAGTTTGCTAAATCTAAAGAGCAAGTAAAAACTCCTAGGAAAACAACTGTTAAACAAGGTGATAAAAATAGGCTAAACACACATAGTCCTAGAGGAAACCAAAGAAACTGGAATAATATGATGTCTCAAAAACTAGGAAGTAATTTTGAGATGATTAACAAAGCTTGTTATGTGTGTGGAAGTTTTGATCACCTGCAGTACGATTGTAATAACCATCAGAGACAGTTTAATAATAAAAAGATGGTAAAACCAGTATAAAACTATACTCAAAGGGTGAATCACCAGAATTTTTCTAAAATGACTCACCCCAGTCCTAAAAGGAACATGGTTCCAAAAGCAGTATTAATAAGGTCTGGCCTAGTATCACTTACTACTGCTAGACCAGTTAATACTGCTTAACCCAAAACAACAGTGAATAGTACAAGTCCAATGATAAATGTTTTTAATAAAGCACATTCAACTGTTAGAAGGCCCATTAACAACAAAACAACAACTAAAAATGTAATTTCAATCAAAAGGTTATTACTTTTAGGCCAAAAGCAGTACTTAATGCTGTTAAGGGAAACCAGGTGAATGCTGTTAAAGCCTCAGCTTATTGGTTTAGAAACCAAAGACTAAAGTAATAGACCATGTTTCTAAACACAACAGTGTATCAACCAACCTAAAAAGGTTTGATTATATTGATGCACAAGGCAGATCCAAGTCAGTGATGGCTTGGGTCCCCAAAAGAAACTGATTTTCTTAACTAATGTGCAAGACAATCCACAAATGGATTTACAAGATAAAGGAGTGATTGATAGTGGATGCTCAAGGCACATGACAGGGAACATGTCCTATCTTACTGACTTTGAAGAAATTAATGAAGGATATGTTTCCTTTGGAGGTAACCCCAAAGGAGGGAAAATCACAGGCATAGGTACAATCAAAACTGGTAATTTAGATTTTGAGAATGTGTATTTTGTAAAAGAGTTAAAGTTTAACCTCTTTAGTGTCTCACAAATGTGTGACAAAAAGAATAGTGTTCTCTTTAATGACAATGAATATATTATTTTATCTCCAAACTTTAAGTTAACTGATTAAAGTCATGTTTTACTTAAAGTTCCTAGAAAGAACAATATGCATAGTGTTAATTTAAAGAATATTGTTCCTAAATAAGGTCTAACTTGTCTCTTTGCAAAAGCCACATCTGATGCATCTAAACTTTGGCATAGGAGGCTTGGACACATAAATTTCAAAACTATGAATAAACAGGTTAAGGGAAATCTTGTAAGAGGTTTACCTTTAAAACTTTTTGAAAATAATCAAACCTATGTTGCTTGTCAAAAGGGAAAGCAACATAGAGCTTCTTGTAAGTCCAAAATTATAAGTTCAATCAGCCAACCTTTACATATGTTGCACATAGATTTGTTTGGTCCAACATTTGTAAAAAGCTTAATGAAAAAAATGTATTGCCTAGTTGTCACAGATGATTACAGTAGGTTTAGTTGAGTTTTCTTTCTAGCTACTAAGGATGAGACTAGTTGCATTTTTAAGTCCTTTATAACTGGAGTAGAAAATTTAATAGATCAAAGGGTTAAGGTAATTAGGTGTGACAATGGAACTGAGTTCAAGAATAAGGAGATGAATCAGTTTTGTAAGAGAAAAGGTATTAAGAGAGAATTTAGTGTAGCTAGAACTCCTCAACAAAATGAAGTAGCTGAGAGGAAAAATAGAACACTAATTGAGGCTGTTAGGACAATGCTAGCTGATTCTAAGCTACCTACTACTTTTTGGGCTGAAGCCGTTAATACTGCTTGCTATGTGCAAAATAGGGTATTAGTAACTAAGACTCATAACAAGACCCCTTATGAACTTTTTCTAGGTAGAAAACCAACTTTAGGCTTTATGAGACCATTTGGGTGTCCTGTTACAATTCTCAATACCATGGATCATTTAGGCAAGTTTGATGGTAAGGTTGATGAAGGATTCTTTGTTGGGTACTTAATCAATAGTAAAGCATTTAGAGTATTCAACAGTAGAACTAGGATAGTTGAAGAGAACCTGCATGTCCAGTTTAGTAAGAATACACCTAATATTGCAGAAAGTGAACCAAATTGGCTTTTTGATATTGATGCACTAACAAAGTCAATGAATTATAAGCCAGTTGTTACAGGAAATCAGTCTAATGGTAATGCATGTACAAAAGCATGTGATGATGCAGGTAAAGCTAGAATGGAGACAGTACCTGGCAAAGATTACATTCTGCTACCACTGTGGCCTGCTGATCCACCATTCTCTTAGAGTTCAAAGAGTTCTCCAGATGCTGGATTCAAACCTTTAGGAGATGATGAAAAGAAGGTTAATGAAGAACCAGGAAAAGAAGGTGGTGATTCAAGTAAAGATAGTAAATGTAGTGATCAGGAAAAGGAAGATAATGTTAACAACACTAACAATGTTAATGCTGCTAGCACAAATGAAGTTAATGCTGTTGGTGCAAATACAAGCATTGAACTTCCAGATGATCCAAATATGCCTGAATTGGAAGATATTGTTTATTCAGATGATGATGAAGATGTTGGTGCAGAGGCTGACATGAACAATTTGGATGCATTTATGCCTATCAGTCATATTCTAACTACAAGGGTCTCAAAGATCATCCCATGTTGAAAAAATTATTGGAGACTTGAATTCCGCACCTCAAACAAAAAGATGACAAAGAATTTGGGAGAACATGGTTTGTTTGTTAGTTCACAAAGAACTGAACATAAGACTTTCAAAATTGCTTATTTGCCTGCTTTCTTAATACAAGTTTAATCCAAGCAGGTATTCAAGGCATATGCAGGATCTATAGTGGATAGAAGTAGCAGGATGAGGCTTCTACAATTTAAAGTAAAAAGGTTTGGTCTATGGTGGATTTACCACAAATGGCCATAAAGGCCATAGGCCATAAATAGGTCTTTCGGAATATAAAAAGGATAAAGAGGAATTGTGATTAAAATAATTAGCAGGATTGGTTGCTCCAAGGGTAATACACAAGAAGAAGGAATGAATATGTGAAGTGTTTGCCCTGGTTGCTTGTATTGAAGAAATTAGGCTATTCTTAACCTATGTTGTTACATCTTGAGAAATTTTTCAAAATTTTTTAATGGACTATTTTAATCTTAGACTTTTCGAGTGGACTTGACCCTTTTTGACTTTTGGTCGTTCATTGTCACATAAAAGCAATTACCGCGTGACCGGTAAAATTTTCGGAACATATTTTAAATAATAAATCATATTTATTATAACATCTCTCAAGGGAAAGTTATTTTTAACTTATTTGATTCGAAAACGAAAAAGGATATATATTAATTCATAGTTGATTTATCAAAAAAAAACCACTAAATCAACGTTTTCACGTTTCGGACCCTAAGCAATTGTGATGTAAAACGTATGTCAGAACAACTTTTTTTGTTTTACCCGAGACTTGAAAACTGAAGAAGAGGGCAAAAAACAGCCTCGCAAAGTTCTTGAAAAAACTGCACCACAAAGGGTACGACCCACAAGAATTAATTAATTAATATGTACGTTTTATCACTATTTATTTAATAAAAATATTAAATAAAATCATTTAATATTTTACTTATTTAAGCATTGTTGATAACGCGAACATCCGAGTTAAAATTTTATTTTTATTTTAACCGAGTCACTAAATAAATAACGAACATTTTTATAAATATTATAAAAATAATCATGAAATATTATCAAGTAAATACTTATTTTTATCGGAAAAATGATTTGGAAAACAATGGAGCAAGTTTCGTATTTTGAAAACATTCCGTTAAGTCGGCTCTCAACGATTCCCGATCGATGTTATCAAAATTATACTAAAAAGTTACAAAATAAACCCTAGACTATTGGATATTATCATTTCATATTATAAATTTTATTATATATATAAAATTTATATATTAAAATTCATTTCCATCTCATATAAACACACATACATATCATCACTTCTCTCTCTCTCCCACATATTTTTCCGGCCGCCACCACCTCCGGCCACCACCGTCGCGCCGCCGTCGGAAAACTTTTTCGGCGGACTTTTCCGGCCGAGTTCGAAAATGTTGCTCATGACCCGATCTATCCGATCATCATACTCACTCGCCTCCACGCGCCTTTCCCCCTCCTGTTGTCTCAGCCGCGTCACCACCGACGCACGCCACCCTCGACACCACCAACGCCACCATAACACCACCTCATCACCGCCACCCCTTTTCTTTTGTGTGGTGTTTCTGCCCCCACGCAGCCACCGCCTCACAACCATCCTTGTTTCGCCACGCCTCCACTGCCACTACTACGACAGCCACCCACATAAAGGGGTGCGTTCGGTTTGATTTATACACCATAAGGGTGCGTTCGGTTTAGTGTTATAGCCATAAGGGTGTGTGTGGTTTGTCATAACAGCAAGAGGGTGCGTCGGGTTGGTCATAACCACCTCAAGGGTGCGTTGGGATGGGTGGCAGCCACCCGAAAAGGGTGTATTGTTTGTTGTGGTTCCCGGGTCAGCAGCTAGGGGTGTTTGTTTTTGGGTTATTAACAAGATTAGGGTGCGTTTGGTTCGGTTATAAAAACCACGCAACGGGTACGTTTGGTTTGGCGTAGATTAGGGTGCGTTTGGTGTTTATAACACCGTGTAGGGTGCGTTTGGTTGGGTGGCAGCCACCAAGGGGTGGTTGGTTTGTGGGCTGTCACCAGCAACAAGGGGGCGTTTGTTGGATCAACACGCATGGGGTGCGTTTGGTTTTGTAGAAACAGGATAAGGGGTGTTTGGGTTGATATAGAAATACATTAGGGTGCGTTTGGCTGTTAAAACAACCATAGGGTGCGTTTGGCTGTTAAAACAACCATAGGGTGCGTTTGGGTTAACAGGAAACCGGTTAGGGTGTGTTTGGTATAGCAGAAACACGGATAGGGGTACGTTTGGTTGGGCAGATTTACACCGAGTGGTGCGTTTTTTGGTTTGACCTTAAGCACAAGGTGTGCGTTTTGTTTAGAGAAGACAAACATAACAAAAGGGCGGTTTGGTTTTTTAGTGAAACAACAGGGTTTGTTTGATTTATACCTTGGCGAATTATCATAGACAAGAGATATAGAAATAATAAACCGGATATACATTGGTGGTTAAATGTTAACGAATATGATATTTAATATTTTGATTGTTTAGATATTTAATAAAACAATATATATATATATATATATATTATAGATATATTTTATATTATATAATCATATACTTATATATATTTTTTATATATATATAATATATATATATATATATATATATATATATATATATATATATATAGATATAGATATATTATATCTAAAAAGCGGGCCATTTTGATATTGAAACGCGAAGATTTGCTTTATATATATCGGATTAAGGGAACATAGATTTTATTGAGTATGAAACGTTAGCTTTTAGAGTTTTGCGAAAATGGAAAACGTTATATAAACAGGAAAGTCATGATAAAATTTTATATGAATTTTCCTTATATTAATGGTTCACAAAACTGCTATCCTTTTAGTAACCGATAAATTAGGACTATGTTTTATTTAATGATATATCAAAAATATAACTACATATAACCATGTCAACGGACGAAAACTATATTTTTACAAGAGATAACTATTTTAGACGCTCAATCTATCGTAGAACGTAAATATATTTATAAAATATTATTTTTATTTTATATATGATTATAAACTGTAAAAAACATCGGTTGTTTATTAATTAATACGTTTTAGAACATGTGTCTACTTTTATTCAAAGTCTTTTTATTAATTAAGTTGGTGTCAAAATAATTGGTTTAATTATTTACTCACACTTATTATATAGTACTTGCAAAGCATTATATACGTCACATAAATTTTTGGATTGTTTGTATCTGTTATATAACTCACGGTATGAATTATATAAAGGTTTATTTTTCATATGTAATATATACAGAATATATTAATATACTTTGCGTGTGCTTTTCAATTTATTTATTTAACCAACCACCAAAGTATTACAACTTTAAATCTAAATCTTTATCAACATGTCGAGTTGATGTGACCATTCATCGGGAAACCCAAATACATTATCCTAGACTAGTGGGACTTAGCCGTTAAGATTAGTTGCAACTTCTTGATCGAGCCGCTTCGTCTTCCGTTCGTGTTGTGCATATTAGATGCCTATCTATCAATCGTGCTACATCATCAATGTGAGTTTCATAACCTCGCTTTTCAATCTTTTGAATGTTTATAAACCCGCGAGGGGGATACATGCTTGTTTACAAATGCATTTACATGTTTGATTACAAATTGATTCACATACTCTTTTACATAGCTCGCTATGGGATATATTACTTGACTTTATTTTTGGTCACAAATATATGTACTTTACTTTTGAAAGGATTACGGATTAGCTTAAGCGGATTGAACAGATGACAAAAACGGTACTGCCCGGGTGTTCTTGGAGGGGACACCGGTAAATGGGTAGTACATTATTTTACTTACTGCTCGGGTGTTCTGGATAGGGGACACGGTAAACGGGAGAGTCATATTTTTTACTTTACTACCCGGGTGTTCTTGGAGGGGACACCGGTAACGGGAGTATATGTTCTTTAAATCACTGCCCGGGTGTTCTTGGAGGGGACACCTGTGATGGGTATATATAAGTCTACGTCACAACGTCATGAACTGTATAGAACTTTAGAGGGTGAGCTGCGATAGGTTATGAAATAGGATCTATTCGGGTGTGGATCCCTGTTTGGGTGATTAGCTATCGCCGGTAATTCGTAGACGTTATGCTGATTGTCCACGCGAATGATATAAAATAGATCTATTCGGGGTTGACAATCCTCGTTCGGGTGATTAGCTATCACTGGGCAAACGAATGTTATAACATGCCGGATTACGATTGGTTGGACCTACAGGGCCCACAACACTTACATATGAACTCTTACTGTTATATTAGTGCATCGGTTTCATGAACTTAGAGTAATCGTAAATATTATTTTGATACTCACCCCCCCATGGTATTTAAGTGCTTGAATAAAAGTGGCAAATACATACTTGGAAAATATTTTGGTGACATTAAATTGTTCATGCATTCTTTATAACCTTGGGATAAGCTTAGGTACTTTTCGGTGACTTAAATTGGTCATGCATTCTTTATAAATCTTTGGGATAAGATTGATACTTTTGGTGACATAAAATGTGTCGTGCATTCTTTATAAATCTTTGGGATTTTTATCATGGTACTGTGATGACCACAGTGGGAATATATATTTATTTGAACTTACATTCATTTAACTATACTATGAATTCACCAACTTTATGTTGACCGTTTTAAGCAATGTTTTCTCAGGTGATATAGATACTTGGCTTACTTGAAGTGCATTGGAGTCTTTACATTCAGTTTTTTCTGGTGATGAAAATTATGTTTTCAACATTTTATATTTATATTTTTTTTCATTTTTACCCCCCCCCCCTTTTTTTATTTTCGACAAATGTTATATCAATTTCAAGAAATCAACGAGAATTTTTCAAACGACACATTTAGAGGTGTTTCTTGTTATCTGCGCTGTGTATTATGAAGTAACTCCCCCAGACATACTTCCGCTGCGACACGCATTTTTGGGGGTGTTACATATGCCTCATTTAAAGACTTTGTGGTGTACCAGATGGATATCAAGAGTGATTTTCTTTATGGTAAGATTGAAGAGGAAGTCTATGTTTGTTCAACACTTGGATTTGAAGATCCGACTTCCCTGACAGATAGAAAGGCACTTTATGGACTGCATCAATACTCCCAGAGCTTGGTATGAAACCTTTCAACTTTTATGGACATAAGTTTCAAGAGAGGAAAAGATCGTAAGACTTTGTTTATCAGAAAGGACAGATGCGATATTCTGTTAGTTCAAGTGTATGTAGATGGTATCATTTTTGGCTCTACAAAGAAGTCTTTATGCAATAAGTTGAGAAAGCTGTTGCATAAGATCAGTGTAAGATGAGTTTCTATGGGTGAACTCACATTCTTCTTAGGACTGCAAGTAAAGCAGAAGGAGGATGGGATTTTTATCAGTCAAGACAAGTATGTGACTGAAGATTTAAAGAAAATTTGGTTTTACTAATGATCAAGACAGCAGCACACCTATAGGAAAACTCAATAGCTTATTGCTCTAGGATTTAAGATGGGGAAGAAGTGGCATGTTCATTTTTTTATAGATCCATAATTGGTTCTTATGATGTATCTTACTTCTTCAGACCTGATATCTATGGTTTGCAGTGTGTGAATGTGCTAAGATACTAGTCAATCCAAAAGTGTTAATCTTCATGCTATGAAAGAATTTTTGGATACTTAAAAGTGTCTCAACCTAAAGTAGGCCTTTGGTATATAAAAGATTTACCTTTTGATTTGGTAGCATACACTGATAGTGATTATGCTGGAGCAAGCTTAGATAAGAAGTCCACAAAAAGAGGTTGTCAATTCCTTGGAAGTAGATTAATATCATGGCAATGCCAAAAATAGACTGTGGTTTCAAATTCCACAATAGAAGCTAAATATGCAACTGCTTCAAGTTGCTGTGGATAAGTGCTTTGGATTCAGAATCAATTACTTGATTATGGGTACAATTTCTTGCATACCAAAATCTTTATTGATTAGAACACATTACTATTTTCATAATTAAGAATCCTGTTTTCATTTAAAAAACTATGCATATAGAGGGATCAGGACATCATTTTCATTAGAGATTGCTGTGAAAAGAAATTGATTCAAATGGTCAAAATCCTTATGACAAAAATTGTCTGCGATTTGCTTACAAAAGTGCTTTTGATGTAAGTAGATTTTCAATATTTGATTGCTATGTATTGGATTGTTAAAATCTCTAAATCATTTATCTCTTTATGTTTTTATAGAGTTTTGTTTGAATTAGTTATTTTATTTCATGTCATTACAAGTTTTTGCTGTTTAAGTATAAATAGTGCTGTTTGTTATACTTTAATACTGTTTAGTTTATGTGTTATGGTTATACTTAATACTGCTGGTATAATTAATATTGTGAGAATTAAGAGAGTTGGTGAGAGTAAAAACAGAAAGAGAGATATGTAAAAACAGATAGAGTGATTTGGTGAGAAAAAGAATTGAGAGAAAGTGGTGTTTTGAAAAACAGAATGAGAGCTGAGTTAAAAACAAAAAAGAGAGAATTGTGGGTAAAAGAATTAAGAGAAATAAAAACAGACAAAAGTGGTTTTGTGAGCCTAAAATGTTAATTTGATGATGGAAAAGCTGTTTAGAATGGAATTAGAGTTATTGCTGGTGATTCAAAGTTAATGCTGCTAGGCATAAACTTACTGCTGTTGGGGAAAGTTAATGTTGCTAGGCATAAACCATTACTGTGCTGGGGAAGATAATGCTGCTAGCATAAACTTACTATGCTGTTGAATGTTAGTGCTGTAGCATAACTTACAAATGCTATGTGTGAACGTTAATGCTTTACGTTGTAGGGTATTTTCATATATACTTCGATGGTTTCATTCACTCATTTTATCCGATGTCATCCTCAATCAATACACTCTTAATCACAAAAACCTAACTCATTTCATCATTATCATCAGAATCCCAACAAATGACGACATACAGTTTTGCTGATAATCACAATTTTGTTGCGTTTTTGGCTAAACCCGCTGAAAGTGAAGGGTTTGATCAAATAGTGGATATTCTTAATGCACACACTATCAAGTATGCACTAACGGTTAATCCTACGATCTATACTTCGTGCATTGAGCAATTCTGGGCTACTGTTAAGGTGAAAACTATCAATGGGGAAGTACAATTATAAGCCCTAGTGGATGGAAAAAAGATATTGTTATGAGGCATCTGTTAGACGTTGACCTTCAACTAAATGCGAGCGGGGTGGAAGAGTAACGGATTGCTTGCCAAATGCTTCCATTTTTGAAAGAGAACTTACAAGGGATGGGTATGAAAAACTTTCACAGAAAGCTTACAGTATATAAGGCATTCTTTTCTCCTCAATTTGGAATGTCCTTCATTCAATTCCATTTTGCAATGTACTAAGTGCTAGACTACTGCACGGATGAGTTTTAGTAGCACTATTGCTTCTGCAATTATCTGCCTAGCTAACAAACAAATGTTTAATTTTTTCAATGTACATATTTGAAACTATGGTGATGAACTTGGGATAATGTTGGTAAATTCTTGATTTGTATTCAGGTTTGTGAAGTCTTTTTGGATAAACATCTTGAAGGGATGCAAAGTCCATAGAGAATTTATGTTACACCCTCTCACACTAAGAATATTTTTAGAAACATGAGAAGGGTAGGGAAAGGTTTTTCTAGAAGGGACACTCCCTTATTTCCAACAATGATGGTACAAGCTCAACAAGAACAAGGTGAAGGTTCAAAAATGCCAATTTATCCCCATCACACACCCACCATTATTCAACCATCAACATCTCAACCTCAACTGAAACAAAGATCAAGAAGGCCAAAGAGAAAGGACACTGAGGTACCTCAGCCTAGTGGTCCAATAAACAATTTTGCAAATGAGGTTGTCAATGAGGAGATGGATGACAGTTTGGAAAGGGCTGCCATTACTGCTACTAGCTTAGATGTAGAGCAGGATAGAGGTAATATCAATAAGACCCAATCCAAGGCTACATCTAATGAGCCAACTTCCTCAGGAACTAGTTCAGATGGTGGTCCCAAGCGCCAAGAAACCATAGGGGATACAATTGCTCGAACTAGGTTTGAGAATGTGTCTAAAACATCCAATGATTCACTGCTCTCAAGAGTTAACACACCTCAAAGTGATGAGGATAGTCTGCAACTTCAGGAATTGATGGAATTTTATACCAAATTGCAACAAAGAGTTCTTGACCTAGAGAACACAAAGACTGCTCAAGCTTAGGAGATTACAAGTTTGAAACTAATAGTCAAGAAGTTAGAGAAGAAAGGAGGGTCAAGAACTCACAAGCTCAAACGATTATACAAGGTTGGCAGATCTGCAAGAATAGTTTCCTCTGATGAAGCTACTTTGGGTGATTAGGAGGATGCATCCAAACAGGAGAGGAAATATGATGACATTGATAAAGATGCAGAGATTACATTGGTTGATGAAACTCAGGGGAAATGTGAATGAAGAGATAATGTTTGATGTGAGTGATCTTGCTGGTGAAGAAGTATTTGTTACAGAACAAGGAGTTCCTGATAGTAAGAAAGATGATGTAGTTAGTACTGTTGGTGATGCTACTCAACTTAGTACTGCTGTAACAACTGTTACAATAACTCCTGAATAAATCACATTGGCTTAATCACTTCAAGAATGAAAAATAACAAAGCCCAAGGTTAAAAGGATTGTCTTCAAAAATCCAGTGGAGTCAACAACAACAATATCCTTACAACAACCATCACAGGCAAAGATTCAGGACAAAGGTAAAGAAAAAATGATTGAACCTGAACATGTGAAGAAATTGTTAAAGAAAGATCAACTCATGCTTAATGAGGAAGTGGCTCAAAGGTTACAAGCTGAATTTGATAAACAAGAAAGGATTGAAAGAGAGAAAGCTGAGAAAGAAGCAGAAGCCAACATTGCCTTGATAGAAACATGAGATGATATACATGCAAAGATTGAGGTTGATTGCTTATTGGCTAAAAGATTGCAAGCAAGAGAACAAGAAGAGCTGACCATTGAAGAAAGGGCTAAATTGTTTCAACAACCCTTAGAGAAAAGAAGAAAACACTTTGCAGCAAAAAGAGCAGAAGAGAAGAGGAACAGACCACCAACCAGAGCTCAACAAAAGAATATCATATGTACTTATCTAAAGAACATGGATGGAAAGAAGGTCAAGGATTTGAAGAACAAGTCTTTTGATTCTATTCAGAAGATGTTTGACAAAGCCTTCAAGAGAGTAAACATATTTGTTGACTTCAGAACTAAGTTGGTAGAAGGTAGTTCAAAGAGAGCAGGAGATGAGCTAGAACAAGAAAGTACTAAGAAGCAAAAGATGGATGATGTTAAGGAAACAGCTAAAGTGGATAAGGATAAAGAAACAACCAAGCTTGAAAGTCTGAGGGAAGTCATTCTTGATGAAGAGGAAGTAGCAGTTGATGCTATTCCTTTGGCTATTAAGCCTCCAAGCACTGTTGACTGGAAGATCCACAAAGAAGGACAAACAAGCTATTACTAGATAACAAGAGCTGATGGAAGTTCCAAGATGTACTTAGTGTTTAGTCAATTATTCAAAAGCTTTGACAGGGAAGATTTGGAAACTTTGTGGAGGTTGGTTAAAGCTAAGCATGGGTATACAAGGCCAGAGGAGGGCTCCAAGGTATATAAACTAAAGCATGAGACTCGAGCGCGTCTCCATCGGTTACCTTCTGCCCATAGTCTTATAGCTTAGCGTTGTAGTGACAGTAGGCCATCAGCAAGAGGGCTTTGGAGCAGAGCTGTGTTTAATATGTGTAGAGTAGATTCACTCCCAAGAAGGTATATAGTTTTGAACTCTTCTTGCTAGAAATAGACTTCGCTAACTGCTAGCAGTTAGAGGAAACTATAACCCCACACTTACATAAAGAGAGAAACATAATAAAGAAGATGATCGATATATAGAAGTAGAGTTAGTGTGCCATTTGTCAGACTCGCATAACATCTAGAGAAGAAAGGCATTTCAATGATTTCGCAATATAAGTGTCTATGTTAGTCGTATATTGGTTGAGGTAGAGAGAATGTGTGTGTTATCATATACTCTGTTTCCATATACCACTGCTATGTTGTATTGTATTTTACGTTGAGACCATCGTAGCTGAAGTGGTAGGATGGTTTAAGGGGATTGGGATACTTTTTCTTCTTTAACCCCATTATAGTGTGTCAATGCAGAAATAAGGCGCTTAACAACCAAGCCACAATAGTAATAACTGCACTATCCTTCTCACCCTGCTACTGACAAAACCCCGACTCTCCTGCCCGCCCCCCCAAGACCCCACCCACGCACCCCCACTGCCCCACGCATTCACTTGGACCCTCTCGATTCGCTCCGCCCCCCATCACCGCTTTACCTCAACCTTCATCTAGCTAACACAAATATAACTTACGAATCAATGAAGTGTAGGAAGCAATCCTCCTAGTGATTATGGCGCTTTTAAATGAAGAAACTGAGATTTTGAAGAAAGACATATCAAGTTTTAGAAGGAGGATTAATGGATTGTCTGTGGATTAAAAGACTTCTTGTTGATCTTAGAGTTTATGCTGGCTAGGTTTTATGTTACTGTGATAAGCATTAATATTAGGTGTTGTTAGTAATCTTAATAAAATATATGCTAAGTAGTTAGTACTATTGCTAGTTTTACTGCTAGTGTAAGTTACTATGCTTAGTGTTTATTACTACTGCAAGTGTTATATTGTACTGTGGTGAGATTAAGACACTTTCTTAGTTAATACTGCTTGTACATAGTTAATGCTGCTGGTATAAAAGTAACTACTGTTGGTGTTGAAAGTTAATGCTGCTGGTATAAAAGTTACAACTGCTAAAAGATTACAACTGCTAGAAGAGTTTATGCTGATAGAGAAGAGATCAAAGACTTATCAAAAAAAGAATAAAGATTATTTGGAGATTAAGATTTCTTACGTGATAAGTATTAGTTATTTATAGAATAGATCATAGAGAATATTCTAAGTTTTAGGAATATATTGTAAATCAACTAGGACTCCTTGGTGTATAAAAGGAGGTCCTAGGGCATAAAGTTAGATGTCGGTCAATATACCTTGTCATCTAGAATTCGTAGCTTCAAGGTTTTTAACCTTAATACTATTAAGAGTATTCGTATTAATATATTGAAGCTTATTGTGTTTATTGTGTGTTTACTGTTTCATTAAGAATTTTTCTTATTGATTAAAGATTAGATTCCGCATAATCTATAATAAATTCAACAAAGTTTCTACTATAGTTGTGTTGGATTTATCTTGCATAACTAAACCTTAACAAGCATAAGGAATTATAGATCTATTGAAGTGGGATCAACAATAATGGGAAAACATAAATATAAGAGAAATGTGACTTTTTGAGATTATTAAGTGCTCGGTTGAATTCTGAAAGATATGGCGCAAAACAGAACGCCGAGCATGTGAATTCAACCACATATAATATAATACTCCAAATATCACATCCCCAAGTATAGTATATCACCACCGATCCAAGCTCCACTTATTTATTAAATATGCAAAATAAACAAAAGTACAAAAAAACATAAAATTCTAAACCGCACTTTCATAGGCAACACGATTGCATTTAGTGTATGCAACAAGCCTTTAAACCCCTCGGTATCCCGAGTGGACGAGTTATAGTCTCACGAGGGTTTTCAGCGAACACACCCACAAAGTTCGTTAAATTTCTTTTTGGATACAGTAGTCAAGGCACAACGTCCGTATGTGCAACATACTTAAAAACTGGAAAGTTTTTCGTTTTAGTTTTTATAGGTTTATTATTATTATTTACTATTACTACTATTATTTTTATACTTAACTTTATTTAAGATTCCTTAACGATACGGTTCAAGTGGGAATGATCTATCTTTAAACATTGAGGGTACGGAATTTTTTGTATGTACTCACGAAATGGATATTCGTTTGTTTTGACCACGTGATAGTCCCTTTTCATTGTCTTAATAGGTTGATCTTTTTTGATTTTATTGTTAACGATCATAGGAGGTGGTGGGTCTTCTTGAATTCTCAGAGAGTCATCGAACATTCCACTCTAGGTGAATATGGCATTCACTTGCTCAGCGTGAGCAGAAGGAGGTGGGTCAGTCCTATCAGTTTGTTCTGAAGAGATGCTTTAAGACTTCTCCCACTCATCTATTTTTCTTTCCATGTTTTTAAATTTTGTTTAGAAATTCTTTTCATTTTGCTTCATTTTTTGAATCATATCGTTAACATTGTTCTTAATATACATACTTTCAACTCTTTGACCATCCAAGAATTTGGTGATCGATTCTTCGAGATCTCTGTTTAGGCGAAGGTTTCTTGGTTTGGACGGTTTTAGACTTTTTTGTTGGTTTTAGACTTTTTGTTGGGTAAAACACGAGTGGTTTTACCATTGTCTTTGTCAAAATTTTGTCATGAACAGTTCTCATGCTATGGATATAGCTTTGGAAATCTTCGAGATCGTTTTTCACATCATTGTTTAATTCTGTGAGCGATTTCTCATAATCATTTTTCGATTAGGGTTGTTCATAATAGGGTTGATGAGAATAAGAATCATGAGAATTTCGGTTTTGATAACCTTCAGATTGGATGTAATTTGTATCACTACGTTCACACATCGGCGTGTCATCGTTTATGTGGTTTTTAGAAGCGTGGTTATCTCTAAGATCATGATATTTGTTACACATATCTTGTAATTCTTCTTTTAAGCTTATAAATTGAGAATCAATTTTTAGAGTTAGAGCTTCCAATTTTTCCATTATTCTAGAATTATCATCATTATTGCTACTTTCATCTGCGAAAGCAATATATTTTCGATGATGTTTATTTTTAGATTTATGTGAACAATCAAGTTTGAAAAGGACTTTGTCCTCAAGAAATTGAAAAGCTTGATTCGGACTTTTGTAGAGGAAGATTCCTCCAGCAGTTATGTCCAAGATTTATTGAGTGGGTTCATCTGGACCGTGATAGAATATTTAAATAATAGCTCCTTTGGTCAGAGCATGCCCATGACATTTTCCAAGCATGTTCTTCAGTCGTAACCAAGCGTCGGTTAGACTTTCACATATGTTTTGAGAGAAATTTCTGATTTCAAGTAAAATATGTTCAAATAATGAAGGTGGAAAAAATCTATTTATAAAAGCTATTCTTATTTGTTCCCATGATGTTATAGACTCATCATTAAGTTCGTTAAACTAGGTTTTAGCTATATCGCACAAAGAAAAGGGAAATATCAAAAGCTTAACAGCTTCGCTTTGAGTTTCACCATATTTGAACATGTCACAGATTGCGAGAAATTCATGGATGTGGTCATGCGGATCGACCCGCAGATAACCATCGAATTTATTTTCCCAAATCATTTTCGAGTGGGTACTATTGATAACAAAGTTGTCATCAACATTAGGTTGAACAATGGCAGAATTAGGAGTCGGTGCTACAGTCTTAGCACTTTCCCACATGGGTTGATTATCAGGATCGAGATTTATTAATTCTTGGGGTGGTGAATTGGGTCGGGATTCAACATCTTCTTTGGATATATTTAAGATGAAAACTTTATTAACGAAAGAATGCTGGGTTGAAGATTTAAGTACCTCGACCTTGACAGATTCTTTTTGGATAATTTTAATTTTACAAGTCTTCTTTTTCATATTTTTATGTAATTTAGATAATGGTTTTACGAGTTGTTTTCCCCAAAATCGTGGATTTATACATACTTTAAGAGTTTTGTAAAAAGACATTTTTTATATTATATAATTAAGGCTAATATGATAATCATTAAAATAAAGTAAATTATGTTTATCTATATATTTATATTTTTACCTTTTTATATTTTTATATATTTAATTTTTAGATTTAATTCCATTATGTATATAGAAAATAAGGATAAGTAGATACAAAGTTTATTTTTGGTTCATATAGATAAGTGCGGCGCACTAGAGTGTAAGTGTGTCGGCTTTTGGATTGAGTATGAACCCGACATACTTTAGGAAAAGTGCGCCGGTTTTCTGGGTTTTTATGTTTTTTGTTTTTTATATTTTAGGTTATTTTGACGAACGAAAGAAACAAAAGAAAATAAAATAGAATTAACAAAAATTAAATACAATCAACTTACTAAAAACAATTCGGACAATTAAAGCAGATAATCAAAATGATTTGAAACTTTTGTTCTTTTTAGTTTTTTCGAATAAACTAAATATGAACAAATTTACAAGGTAATGTAATCAGATAAAATTTACTTTCAAATGATCACATAACCTAAGACTAGCAGATTGGGTATTTTTGAAAAAACTAAAACAATCATTGAAAGTGCGACGGTTTTTGGGTTAAAACCGACGTACTTCCGGTTTACGCGGCAAAATTTCAAATGAAACAGGGTAAGTGCGGCGCACTTCAAAAGAAGTGCGGCGCACTTCAAAAGAAGTGCGGCGTACTTGCAGATGCAGAAGGAAGAATTTAGGCAAATAAGCACGTATAAGCAAACAAATAGCACCAAAAATCAAGCAAACAAACTAATAACAACTTAATACAATTCCCCGACAGCGGCACCAAAAACTTGATGTGTGTTTTACAAGTCTTAAATTTATAATGCTAGAAACATCAATTTTTACTAAAAACACAACATCACAATCAAACTTATTCTATGGCATTATCGTAAATAAATACTTAAAAACTGGTTTTGAGGTGTTACAAATCTATCCCCCTTATTTAAATTTTGTCCCCAAAATCTTTTCATCTAATATTAGCTAAGACTTGGTCACATTTGACCACACATTTCATCTTAGCAATCTCAAACATATACTCAACTAGTTGCATTAACCTATATGGTTTTACAACTTTAGCCATGCTATAATACCCCTAATTATCCTTAACCCGTTCTACTTCACATTTATTCCTATCATACTTACACTTTTTCTAATGGCAAGCGTCATTTAGGTGACATTCACCATTTCCAATTCTATCATTTTAGTAATTTTTCTCTATATCGTTACGTTCCCATTCATTTCCTTTTCAGATTTTCATCAAGAACTACATGTCACTTGAGAAATTGCATTATCTTGACTTCACATAAGTCAAACATTAGTTAATACCTTCTTATCTATCATAGTTATCTTAACATTCTTTTTATTATTTCCATTATAACACTTTACTTACGTTACTTCATTTTAGTTAGTTTTCATCAAGGACTGTAAGTCACTTGGAATAATTCAACACTTTGCCTACATAAGTCAAACATTGACTATTACCTTCCAAATTTACATTAGGGTGCTAATAATACTTAGCGGCCACCATAATCATTACACCATGCCATAAGGCATATTATAACATCAATTCAAATTTTATCCTTCGACCTATGCTCTTAACGTCTAAAACATAACTTTCTCACTAAAGTCTCTACTAGAAGATCGCACTCAACTTCTTATTTCGCTTATCTTATTTCCTGTGACATCTAACTACTTTTAGACTTTCAGCTTCTACTTCTTTAATCCCTATCATGTTATACTGAGAACACATAAGCCTACTCATCTATACTTCTTTATTTACATTGAGAAGCGTCCCAATCAATGCAAATAAAGAAATATAAACTTATGGTTATGTAATTCATAATTTCTCTATTTAAATAAAGAGGCGTCCTAATCCATTTAAATAAGTATACCATGAGTCATCCTACTTATACACTCCCGACATAACACTCGAACTTGCTTAAGTATTCATTACTTTTCATTAGTCACATATCAATAACTCATTCATTTTTAATATCGTCTTTTGTAGCCTTGGATCCAATCTCATTAACTTTTTTGCAGAAGGAAACTTGGCTTTCTCTCCATAGGAATTCTCCCATTATCCATACCTTTGTGCTATCACCAACCTTGCGTTGGTCTTTACATTTCATCATTTGGCTTTCTCCCTATAGGAAATTGCCCATTATTCATACCCTTGAGGTATTACTAACCTTATGTTAGTCTTTACTTTTCATCGTTTGGCTTTCTCCCTGTAGGGACTCGCCCATTACCTTTATCGAGCATTGGACCCAAGCTATGTTTAAATTTATCATTCTTTACCCTTTTCGTTATCTACATACCTTTCTAATCATATACTTTTCATTTCCACTTTTATTTCCATAAGTCATTCTACTTCACACTTTATCATCTTTCTTTATATTATACAAGATCCAAATGATACTTGTCATTCTTATGTATTTCATATACATATGCATTTCTTGTTTTCCTGTCAACTCCATGTTGAACTCATGACCAAATTTTATACCAATATATCCTTTATTTCATTAAACTCTTTCACGTATATAAACCTCATTCTTTATCATTCATTCATTTAGTTTACTTTAAGGTACACTTGTTTATCTATTTTACTTATCATACATCTCTTTCATATATCAACGAGATTGCATTCATTCTTTATCATTCATATATGTCTCGTACTTAATCATATCATACCATCACATTATACTTTATTATCTTTTCTACATTATATGGCTTATCATACTTCAACCCTTTATTAACAATGCATATAAGCGCTTACTCTCAATACAAAAATGCTTCATTAAACAACTTTTTCATAATTCAAACATCTTCACATTATCTAGCTCATACTTACATACTTTCATCATTTATTAAAATGCAATCCTATGCAGTTATCTTAACTCAAGCATTTCTTAAACTCATACCATTATACATATCTTACATCACTTAAATATTTAAATAACCTACCATAGACTTTACATTACATAAACATATACTTCTATACTTCACACTTAACACTTTTTCGATAAGTGTTTCACATTCATAGCCACATTCATAATCATTTAGTCTATGGAAAAAATAACATATATCACATCACATAATCATTCCATATCCAAACATTATCATTCTAATTGCCGCAAGCACTTAATCTACCTTATAACTAAGGCATTTCTCTTTTGCACTACTTTTATACTTATGGCAAACGCATCTACGAGTGGTCTAAGTTTAGGCAACATATAGTGGAAACCTACTTCCTTTAGACCGAAGCTCTGATACCAAGTTGAAACGCCCCTTTCCAGACTCTAAATTTGACCAAAAATTAAAAACTTTACGGAAACGTTTGACCGGGAATGACCTTGTGTCATTCGTTGATAAATTAATCAAAATACATTACCATTAGACCCTTAAAAGTATCATTAACACAAAGTAGACTCAATTATCTTTCCAACGATATAAAGAACACATTCTAACTCCTTACGGTTTGGTTTTTACGGGAAAAACAAAATCGATGAAATCTGCAGACTCAACCAGCCGGGCGGTAAAACTGCCACGCCGAGCGGCAAAACAGCCACGCCGGGCAGCTTTTTTCACTTGGGCACTCAAAAACATACTTTTGACACTTTTTATGAAAAACTAACTTCTCGAGCTCGACATTATATGAAACTTTCCAGAATTTATTTAAACATTACAAAGCTTTATTACCATAATCGTTTGTGGTCTAAATGACCCAAAAACATATATCTTAAGGGGTTTACCTAACACCTCGTTTTGACCTATTTGCATACACTTAAACACGCAACTAAAACAATGACTCTTACCCATTATACACATTGACATTTATAGGACACAATGACACTTGACAACTTCATTAACTAACCATTAGGACACTTGGGGTTCAACCTTGATTCGAGCTTGACATCTAACACTTACTTCATACGCATAATCCAACATAATAATCTCTTAAGCCATGTGCCTTACTCCAAGGCCTTACCTTCTTCACATTGGACCAACAAAACATTTCAACTTAAACACGTAAGCTTTCACTTAGTAAGTAAATGACATACAAGTTATCATATTTAATTTATCATATTCGCAACATAACATTTAACCCATCATTCATTCATTCACACATAAGCTTACATACATTGATAAACACTAATCATCAAGTTACACATTAATTCTTAAGCTCCATGTAACATCAATGACATACCAACTATGCCAAGCTCAACTAGTTTCATCTTCTTAATCCCAAACACACTAGTCCTAGTCCTTCCATATCCTTAACATATAATACATTAAACAAACATGATAAATTCAATATAACATCTTGCATAGTTAATTTACTTACCTCATTCCAAGCTAATTCTTAATAAAACCATCACCACATCATTTGGTTCATAGACAAGATTATTCCAACATAAACTTATCAATTACATAACTAAGATAAAGAGGGTTTACACACCCATAAACATACCCATCATCATCATATGATCCTATCTTGATCATATGATCCTATCATGATCATATGATGAAAATCCCCAATTTAGATAATATCACTTAATACAACTTAACCCATGATTCTAAACACTTCAATATGTGGTTTATAATCACAATTACCCAAAACCCCCAAATTGGGTACATGAACCCTAACTTATAAATCATACAATTAACTCAATAAGGAATACTTACTTGTGGGGATTATTACTATGGCTTCTATTCTTGCACAAACACCCTTAATTCACCAAATTAATCATCAAGTAGCCTTGTCTTCCCTCTCTTTTTCCTTCCCTAGGTCGACACACATATAACACCACACATGTCTAGAATATTATGGAAACTCCAGGGAATTATCCATATATTTGTTGGTACAAGTTTGGCCTATTAACACAATTGGTCCCTCAAGTCCCTCTTCTTCATATTTGGCCACACTAACTTATTTAACTCATTTACCACTTGACAACTTTAGTCCCTTAAGTCCATTCCTTTTAATATTGTGACACGCAATATTTTCTAAAACCATCTAAATACTATTAATACTTATAGTTGACTACTGGGCTTGACTAACCAATCATATAACGCATTCAAACTTATAAAGTCATAGTCAAACTTATAAAGTCATATTCAAACTTATTTTGTCGCATTATCATAAATAAATACATAAAAACCGATTTTGAGGTGTTACATGACATTTATTCCACAGTTGGTGCATGTACTACAGCTAAAGAGATGTGGATAGCCATTGAAAGATTGTAGTAGGGAGAGTCACTTAACAAACAAGATGTAAAGAATAATCTTTTCTGGTAGTTTGGTAAGTTTATTTCAAGAGACGAGGAATCAATTGAGTTATACTATTTAAGGTTTTACAAAATGATGAATGAAATGGTCAAAAACCAGTTGGAAGTTGCTACTATGCAAGTTAATGTTCAGTTTTTATAGCAACTTTAGCCAGAATGGTCAAGATTTGTGACAATCGTCAAGCAACAAGAAAAATTGGACACTGTTTCATATCACAAGCTCTTTGACATTCTGAAGCAGTATCAGAATAAAGTCAATGAAATCTATGCTGAAAAGTTAGCCAGGAATGCAAATCTATTCGCACTTATTGCTGCTACTCAACAGTATCCTGATACACATTATCAAGCACCAAAACCTCACAAAACTTATGCACCATCATCCAAACAAACACTATCAACCAAATCTCATGCTCCTACCAAAAACAGAGGCAAAGAGCTAGCCAAAACAACCTCCATCTGAGTCAACATCTGAAGAGGATGAAGACAGTGATCCTGAACAGGCTCAGAGAGAAAAGGATATGCAAAAAAACTTGGCACTAATTGCAAAATATATCAAAAATACATACAAACCTACCAACAACAACCTCAGATTTTCATCAAACACCAGGAACAAGAATGTGGATACTTCTCTAAGAAACATAAATGACAATCAGACTGGGCAGTTTGGGAATCAGAGGACAGTATTAGTTGCTGGGGCTAGGGAAACTGTAAGGAATCAGGTAGTGCAGCAGACTGGGATATAGTGTTTCAATTACAAGGAGTTTGGGTATTTTGCTAAGGAGTGTAGGAAACCTAAATGGACAAAAGATTATGCTTATTATAAGGAGAAGATGATGTTGTGCAAACAAGAGAAGAAAGGCGTACCACTAAGTGCAGAGTAGGGTGATTAGCTAAATGACACTGATGAAGAGCTGGATGAACAAGAATTGGAAGCACATTATATGTACATGGCAAAGATTCAGGAGGTCTTAACTGCTTATTCAGGACCTACCTTTGATGTTGAGCCATTGGAACATGTATAATCCAATAATGACTATAATGTGTTTGCCACAAAAAGACAACATTCTGAGCAACCTGAAACCATCAATGACACATATGTGGTGGAAACGGTTAATAGTAATGTCATTCCTAATTCATTGGATATGTGTGATAATGAGGAACATGCTGACGAAAACCCTGAAGAATGAAAAGATCAGCGTGTTGTGCTTGCTACTTTAATTGCTAATTTAAAACTTTATCATGATGAAAAAACAAAAAGATTCAAAAGCAATTAAAGAAAGCAAACACATCATTCACTCATGAATTGAATAAATGCAAATCTACACTTGAGGAGTCAAATGACATTCGAGATAGATGCAGAAGTGCACTTCATGACCAGGAGATTGAGCTTGAGAAATACAAAAAGTTTAAAAATTGTCAAATTGAAAAAGAAGAGGTTGAACGTAAATTGAAAGTAACTCTTGATTTATTAGCTTAGCAGAAACTTCAATCACACGAAGCATTAAAAATACAAGCTTATGAAACTTTTCAATTTAAAGAGAAAAATGCTGAGTTAGTACACCATAGTTCTCTCGAACACATATGATATGACCATCTTTGGAAAGAAAAGGAACAATTTAAAAAGGATTTCAAAATAAGTCAAGAAAAGATATTGAAAAGTTGATTGCTTTAAAACACCAAGTAAAGTTTTTAAACGATGTTATTTATAAAACTAATCAATCTGTTCAAACCATTCATATGCTAGCTCCTAATATGAGTTCGTCATATAATGGAAGACCAAGTTTTGTAAATCCTAAGTACCTCAAGAAAGTTCAATCTAAAAAACCATGTTTGTATAAGATTCCATACGACAAAGATGATCTTGCAAACATATATGCTCCAAATTGCGAAGAAACACTTATTCTTGAGGAAGAAATTAGATCAAAATTGCATAAAGAGACAACTAAAAAGTATGACTACACATATAAAAACAGTCTTTACGAAATTTTTACACCGCAAACACGTGAATCTCTTGATCAGTTGTATTATGCCAATGAAGCTAGAAATAAAACGTGGAGAAAATCTTTTGTTAAATACAAGCCGAATATTGTTAAAAACATAGGTTTTCTACCTACTCTAGCTTCATTAAGCAAGAGTAGGCACGCATTTAATGTTGTTCAACATAACATCACAAATTTTAAAACAATTGTTGATTTGGATTAGGAAAAACAAATGGACAACAGAAGGAAACAACCAATTACTCAAGAGATAACTGTGCTTGTGCAAAATCTTTTAATTCCTCTCCCGATGAAGACAAAAGAAAATGCTAATGAATTTGAAATAGCTCTTAAACAATAAATGTTTGAAGATTTAGAGTACGTCTAATCACTTGAAAAGGAGGTTAACGAACTTGAATCTGAAAAAGCTGAATTTTCAAATGAATATGATCTACTTCTTCAAGAATGTGTTTCGAAAGATATCATGTGTTCTATTATGCATTCGTTAACTAATATCGATGACCAAACTGAATTGCCATGCTTATATCTTGAGAAAAATAATAAATGTAAATGTCTTGCAAATGAGCTTTCCAAACGAGCTGAAAATGTTAGTAAAGAAGTTTATAATAAGTTGTTAAAATGTTTTTCTAAACTTGAGCAATGCTCCATTGCTATTGAACTTGCTTTACAACATTGTAAGGAGCAGACTAAATATGACAAAGCTTGGAAACAACACGAATCTTCTTCATTTCATGAACTCAATGAAAATTATTTTGTCATAAGTGATCTGAAAGCTCAATTACAAGACAAGGACATTGCAATCAGTGAGTTGAAAAAACTCATTGAGAAGATGAAAGGAAAATCTATGGAAACTAAGTTTGAAAACCCATCAGTTGTTCGACAACCAAATGCGTTTAAATTTCAAAAACCATCAGTCTTGGGAAAACCGTCTCCTTTCTCAAATTCTCCATTCATAAAATCTAGGTTTTCTCCAACGACAAATGTGAAACATAATTTATCAAAACTAGTCACTCCATAGATTTTGCCTCCAAAAGAAAAACAAGCTGTAAAAAACATGAATGCGATTAAACCAACAATGTATAGAATAGACACTAAGCCTACATAACCTAAAGCACCTTAGTTACCTCATACTTCTAGGAATATTAATCCTCACATTTCTACCTCTACAGTAGTAATTCACAAAATTAGCATTAGCAGACCACAGCTTAGGAGCACTCAAACAAAAGAAAAGGTCGTGCCAAACAATAGTCAAGTGAAGATTAATGATGACATCAAATAACATCACTTTTATTGCATCATTTATCCCATCTTAATTGCTTGTTTTAAGTAATTATTGCATGAATTGGAAATTAATTGCTTAAATCTGTTATTTGCAGTAATTATGGAGTAATTGGTGAAGTTATGCTTAAAGGCACGTATTTTGGAGTTAAACGAAGAAATCTAAAGACTACTGTTCTGAAACCCTATACACCATATCCAACAAGGAAGATATGGTGTATTCGTGCCTGCACTTCACAAGAAACCATGAAGATTTGAAACCCTATACGCCGTATCTAGAATGTCTATCCGCCGTATTGAAGATCAAAGTGAAGAATATTCTGGAATATATTAATCGTGGTCCCTACTCCAAGAAACCCTTAATACGCCATATTGAGTTCTTTCAATACAATGTATCGATGATTTTCCAGAACCTATAAATACAACCCCTAAATATGAATTTTAGGTGTGCCTATCTATACTTTCGAAACCCTAACCAGAAAAGTCGATTCTCAAAAGACAAGAAGAGAAAAGAAGGTCAAGCAACGTGCTTCAGTCCATAGGAAAACCCTTGTATTCATCTATACTCTAATAATCGTTTAATTTTTGGTATCATTTATTTAACTTGGTTAGGTTACCTTGGTTTATTCGCTTATTATGCTTGTATTCGATACAATGGTTATCAGCTAATACCTTTAGGTATTAGCCATGTTTATGA